>JAODUO010000657.1:12500-30000 GCA_025642075.2 Ridgeia piscesae | reverse complement strand
ACAATTCAACGAGCGTCTAAGTTAGTGTTTCACTGCTGTGTCACCCATGATCTAAATAAAACTAACCTACTGTTTTTGTTTATATGTATGAACTTCACTAAATTTATCATTATGATCAATAGTGTGTATTGGAAGCTTTCTGTTAGAGATGACAACACCTGTCATCAGGTATATTACCGGATCCAGTTATGTATTGGCCTATTGAGTGTAGATAGTCGTTGCTGTGGTATGGCTGTGCATTCTGCAGTAAGCGTAACTGTGAGCGAGACCAGCTTCGCGGAACAGATATCTATCCTCTTTATCGCAATCGCACACATTCACCCAGACTAAAATGGTTGTGGTTGTCCTATGAATGAGTTTTCGTATTCTTTCGTGTCGTTCTGTTGAGGGATGGGGTCCATGTGACTTCATATACAGCTCCTTCCACGCATGTGTTTAACTCTCTCCATGTATTGCTTTGATTCGCAATGGTTTCTCATCTTGGATGTTCATGTCAGACCTCCATACGTCCTGTTTTATGTTGTCATTCCACTTCCGTTTCTATCTTTCTCCTCCTCGATTAACGCCCTTTTCAGCTTCCGTGATCTTTTCGGAAGTCAGTTTTCGCATATTCTTTGCAGCTGTCTAGCCCATGTCTGTTTATACGGTACAAAGTTGGCGTCCTCCCAATCATCCGCCCAGCAGTGAAAATAGCTTCCGTTTGACACTCACATCTCCAATTTTCTTTAATTTGCCTTTCAACGGAAGGCGCAATAAATTGTTCTCAGAGCGGTTACCTCAATTGCATGAATATGCTCTAGCATTCTTAAAATCGTGGATACTACCTTTTAAATAAACATCACAACAACATGATAACAACACGCGTTTATGTTTTATTAGTGTATATGTTAAATTGTGAAAGTAGTGTTGCAGTTGTCCGCGTGGTGTCGCTATTATAGTGTAGCATAGCAATATGTTGCAATAATATAATATTACAATATTTACTAACGTTTAGACACATGCACATTCATCAACACAGTGGCTAACGCAATTAATTCAGACTTGTGGCCGTACGAGCTGGTGATAAACGAGATTGTAACGAGTATTATTTTAATGTTTTCTTTACGTGATACACACATGCTCACGCTCACTCACTCACTCACTCACTCACTCACTCACTCACTCACTCACTCACTCACTCACTCACTCACTCACTCACTCACTCACTCACTCACTCACTCACTCACTCACTCACTCACTCACTCACTCACTCACTCACTCACTCACTCACTCACTCACTCACTCACTCACTCACTCACCCACTCACTCACTCACTCACTCACTCACTCACTCACTCACTCACTCACTCACCATACATACTAAATATATATATATATATATATATATATATATATGTATGTATATATATATATATATATATATATGTGTGTGTGTGTGTGTGTGTGTGTTTGTTTGTGTGTGTGTAAGATATCAGCCTTCGATATATCGGATATTATATTATATTCTGCGTTAATTATTTACGTTGCAGTGTGTATTAGAGTTGCAAAGGGTTAGTGTGTATTAACTGCTTTACGCGCATTCCACCCAAACTTATCATTTCGTTTTCCTTTATATGAAGTCTTTGTAAACCTACATACATTACAGATGTACTCTATCAAAATATATTTTTATTCGTTGCATAGGAAAGCCACTTAAACATAGAATTGCCTTTACTTTACGTGAGAGAATCAGCTCATCATAGTGTGTGTGTGTGTGTGTGTGTGTGTGTGTGTGTGTGTGTGTGTGTGTGTGTGTGTGTGTGTGTGTGTGTGTGTATTGTATATATATATATATATATATATATATATTTTTTGTGTGTGTGTGTGTGTGTATGTATGTATATTCTAATAAGGCAAACGAAATATGCAAATGTCGTACCGATCACGATAAGCAATATGTTTGGTTTCCATTCCCAGGTCTACGATGACGATTGTCCATTTCGCGCTGCTTGTCGCAGTCTGCGTTCAGCTGGTCGATGCAGACGCAAAGTCTGGTATGTCTGCCTTTGTACTACGCCCCCGCTTAATAATAGTAAGGGATACTAAGGGATAATGATGTTAGTAATAATAATCACAGTCACAATCGCAATCCTAATAACATTATGATCACAGTGGTTATAGTAATCCTAATTCTCGTAATAATCACAATAATAATTCAAGTAATTTTAATAGTCATAGTTATAGTAATAAGCGCAATAAACCTACTAAAATGATACATACGGTTTTATGTTGACCTTTTCAGCCTGAGTCGCTCAAAGGCGCTTCAGTAATCCATTATAACTTATCTTGTTTCTCTTAAGTTGACCTATTTTAAGTGTCATCCAGCTACATACAGAGACCATTCGTCTCTTAACAGCACCTTATCAGTGAATCTACATGCCATCATCCACTATATATAATATTATTAGGCCTACACATAAATTGTACTCACATCCATCTTACTTTATTTGCATATGACGCAATTGTTAATGTTAACACAATACAAAAATGATCGAGTCTATATCATCTAGAAGTGCAAGCAAAACCTATTAATTTAACATACAATCAAAAGTGTTATGCCAGCAGTTTATTAGGAAAACAATTATTGAACAACATGTTAAGCTGACGGACACCGCCATTTTCGTGGAAAGTGTGACATCAAGCTTTCCTACTCAAACTCAGTTAACCAATCACAGTACCCGATATTGTGTTACAGTTTTTGACTATGACACAACATTCTTAATTAATTACGTGAAATTGTATTCAATTTAAGCTTACCGCCACGTGAGTGGTTAAATCTACACCTGGATTATAACGAATATACGTGCACGCGCAAGGTAACTAATCAAAACGCACACTTTGCGATGACGTGGACCACACATTTTCGTGAACCCTAACAACCAATGTCTGGCGCACGACACCGAATATTCATGACAGAAACAACTATAAACTTCGGATACGCTGAGCGATTTGGTTACATATATTATCAGGATCATTGCTGATTAATGAAACATAATTCTAAATATTGAAATAATTGTACGAAATTATTATATTTGCATAATTAATAACGCGTTGGTTACATTACAAAGAACCGGTTTAAGGTAAAACAGCTTACGATACGGAATATTACGTTCGCTTATCGTTCGGCTAACCGTACCAAGGATCGGTCATTGAAACGTTTAAATTATTATCTAGTAGTAGTAGTTGTAGTAGTAGTGGTAGTATTAGTAGTATTAGTAGTAGTAGTAGTAGTAGTAGTAGTAGTAGTAGTAGTAGTAGTAGTAGTAGTAGTAGTAGTAGTAGTAGTAGTAGTAGTAGTAGTAGTAGTAGTAGTAGTAGTAGTAGTAGTAGTAGTAGTAGTTGCAGTAGTAGTAGTAGTAGTAGTAGTTTCTTCAACTTCCGTCAACACTGCATACTAAGCACAATGTCCGACGTATTCTCGTTTTCGTGTCATTTTCGAAAACTATCGGTATGCCTTAGCTAACAATAGTCAGTCACGCGTTCACATACAACAGTGTACAAATGAAAACCCTGCCCCTTTGATGTTAAAGCATTTAGTGTCCGTTTATAATAACGGATTTATTTACATACATCTAAACGTATAAACCACGTTTAGAATCACTGCTTAGTACAGTGGTGGATATTTATATTCCAAAATGTGTCGAGCAGTGACAGTAACGTAGAAGAATGCTGTCGAGAGAACTCAGGATGGTATTCAAATGAATCAGTTACCATATCTAGCTGAAGTCACGGAAATGTCGGTTATATGAAATAGTCTAAAAAGTTATTCTTAGCTTTACAAATTATCATATAATGGCAATTTATTGATAAATAGGGATTCGATCTTATATAACAAATGGCAAAGATGTAATTAAATTAATTAATCATTAAATTTGATCGCTATCTGGAGCCACCAAATGCAAAATTCGCCAAAATAGTAGTATATGCGCTATGCACCGCATTACCCTAGGTGTGTCAGAGGACGAAGCATGGTGGACTTTATAACAACACTGGATACCGGACTATAACATGCCTTCACGTGCCTTGATCTATTACAGGACGCTGCGGGCGTATTGGTTACCGACCTGGGAGTCAGCTGTGTTGTGGCGGAGTGGTTCACGATAGGTAAGTGTTTGCTTAACAGTTTCAGCTATAGCTACGTCTCATCTTCGGCGCATATTGCAACACTTAGTCTACCATATAATGACTTAGCCAGTAGTTGTAGCCACATCGAACCGAAAGGCCATTGTTTAGGTATATGCATCTAAACTTGTTTATATACACTTACTAGTCGCGCGGTAAAGCGTCGGACTGTCAATCTCACCTACCGCCGTTTCGAAAGTTAGGCTGTTTCGTCCACCCCACATTGCCTGTGTCTTTCAGAAGAGACACTAAAAGCCGGCGATCCCTTCTATCTGGTGCCTATGCCAGGGGAAGAAAAATATCCCACTCAGGGTGTAAATGTGTAAGCTGTAGTGCACTCAAATTCTCGTTAGACTTTAAACGCCCTGCAAAAGGCCCCGTCCAGTATCTGAGAGAAGATAACTATATGTAATGAAAATTTAACTTGACTAGAGTTAATAATCTGACCTTTCGCTGTCTTCCTAAGTGTCACATCCCGCCATTTACACACCGTTTTGCTGTTAGCAGGATTACAAATACAATGCCACTAGTTTACTTGAAAGAAAATGTTGCTAAACGCGTACAAACTGTATATTATGGACAGTGTCATTTTCATACCAAGGCTGAATTCATAACTTTCTACTATCCGTGTTTATCATGTTGCCGAATTTGGAATATATCAGTATAGTTTAAGATGCACAAACCAACATATTGCCGCCATCTATTTATTAGCATGTGTAAGGATATGTCCTCCGCTGATTATAACACCTTCAGTGGTATATGTTGTTTGTTATGTATATTGTGACATGTTACATTTAATTTGCTTATTCCAATGATCAGTAAAACAGTTTTCGACGTAAATGTAATTTGCTTTGTCACATTTACTTGTAAAACTGCTACATGGCGCGTGCCGTATATTGTCGCATTATACTTATCACTCGGGTATATACTGTGTAATTTGGCTTCTGAATTGATGAGAATAATCAGTAAATGAGCTGGCGTATTCGTATACATGTAAAACAAAACTAGGAGCAAGGTTCGTGGTTAGTGACGTCACAGACCGACGCTTATTGATCAATTCGCTGTGCCTAGGCAAGACGTTTCATTAGAATCGTCCAATTTGAGACAGCATGCCGAGTTACAGCCTTATGTGAAGAGTATGGTTGTAGTGTCAGATAGTTAATTTTTGTTAACACATTTAGGAGCATTGCACGGAGACACTGCCTGACACATATAATAATTGTAAAGTATATTATTATATCTCACAATGCACATAGTTGCAATTTGTATCGATATCCGTCGCCCACTCATCTCGACAGAAACTGAAGAAAATAAAACAGCCAAACGGATACACTATAATACAATAAAACGTTATTATCCTAGAATAGAAATTTATTTGCAGCGTTCATAAGAATACATAAAAAATATTTAAAAAAAAATTACAATTGTAATTACAAAAGTACATATAATGACAGTATTAAAACAGTGTCTAAATCATAATCATGATAAACTATAACATAAAACCGTAATCTGTATTATAATAATTAGCGCAGGTGTATAAGTATATGTGCAATGCACACGACGATATTTGCTATCACTATATTGCTGCGCGTAAATTGCAATTCAACCCAATTATTCTAGTAAACTACCCGCTTATCCTATTTTATTTTAGTTGCAGAGGTTTGGTTCGTAGTTCTCATTTTAAATGCACATACATTTATATACTTATATTGCTGTTGTGGTTGTTACACAAATTGTTGTTAGATGATAGTAGGAATTGATCATTGTGTGCAGAATGTTTCGTGTATAGTAAACATAGATGTGTAGGTAAATACTAACAACATAAGAATTTACCAATAAATTCGTGGCAAATTAATGTGTGATTTTGTTTTTTTTTTTGTGTGTGTGTGTGTGTGTGTGTGTGTGTGTGTGTGTGTGTGTGTTGTGTGTGTGTGTGTGTGTTTGTTGTGTGTGTGTGTGTGTGTGTGTGTGTGTGTGTGTGTGTGTGTGTGTGTGTGTGTGTGTGTGGTGTGTGTGTGTGTGTGTGTGTGTGTGTGTGTGTGTGTTTGTTTGTTTGTGTGTAGGTTGTTGTGTGTGTGTGTTCGTGTTGTACTGTGTTATTTGCTAGCATTTGTATACAGTGTGTATGTTGTAGTATGTGATGTATTTTAATATATTTATTATATATATATATATATTAATAATATGTGTGCAGGTTGTGTTCGTGTGTTGTACTGACATGTAAGTTATTTCCCATACGCATTGAAACAGAGGTTATAAACGTTTGTATGTATGGAGATATGTCCAATAAAATTGTTGTTATAACGGACACTAAATGCATTAACATCAAAGGGGCAGACTATTACTAACTACTACTACTACTACTACTACTACTACTACTACTACTACTACCCTACTACTACTACTACTACTAGCTACTCTGCTCTGCTACTCTAGCTCTGCTGCTGCTGCTAGCTGCTACTGCTGCTGCTGCTGCTGCTGCTGCTGCTCTCTGCTACTACTACTACTACTACTACTACAATACTCACCACCACCACCACACTACTACTACTACTACTACTACTACTACTACCACAACTACTACTACTACTAATACTACTACTACTACTACTAGTAGTAGTAGTGTCACTTAATAAACTGCACGTATAACTAATATTGCCTTTTATTCATTTGTTTCGATATATGTGTTATCAGTTATCACATTGCACGCCGTAGACTTATTGTCACACATTTTCCTCCCACCTCCAGGCCAGGCGAAGACCCGTCGTCCTGCTGTGGAATCTCCATGTGCAACAACAGGTGCCAAATATGCTGCAATGGCGTCATCAGCCCCAGACCGCCGAATGCCGCTTGTTGTGGTAAGCGAGCCTACGACCAGAAGCGTCAGACCTGCTGCGCTGGCAACGTCGTAAGACGACCATCACACGCCAAATGCTGCGGCCGGGTGGCCTACGACAGCAGGAGACGCGTCTGCTGCGGGGGAAAGAGGGTCACCACCAGGAGAGACTGCTGCGGAAACATACCGATCAACCGCAGACGTCAAGTTTGCTGTAGGGGTGTCGTAAATGTCAAACCGTCGAACTCCCGGTGCTGCGCCACCCGCTCGTACGATGCCAGAAAGCAGTTTTGTTGCGGACGAAAGTTTGTAGTCAGTTCCAGGCGTCTATGTTGCAGGGGTAAACCAGTCGATCCCAGCAAACAGATGTGCTGTCGGGGTGTCCTGCAAGATAAGCCTGCCAACGGAAGGTGCTGCCGAAGTAAGGCTTATGATCGGAAAAGGCAGTACTGTTGCGGAAGAAAAGTGGTCGTTAGTTCCAGGAGGAGTTGCTGTAGAGGTAAAGCATTTAACCGACGTAAACAAATATGTTGTCGAGGTGCTTTACAAAACAAGCCTCAACATGGGAGATGTTGTCAGAAGGTGGCGTACAACTACAAAACCCAATATTGTTGTGGAAGAAAGGAAGTTGTTACTTCCCGATCTCTGTGCTGTAGTGGGGTTGGGTTTAACCCCAATTCTAAAATATGTTGTCAAGGGGTACTCCAGTCAAAACCTGCTAATGGAGCATGTTGCCTGAAAGTGGCATACAATACCAAAACTCAGTATTGTTGTGGAGGAAAGGAAGTTGTTAGTTCCCGATCTCTGTGCTGTAGTGGGGTTGGGTTTAACCCCAATTCTAAAATATGTTGTCAAGGGGTACTCCAGTCAAAACCTGCTAATGGCGCATGCTGTCTGAATGTGGCATACAATACCAAGACCCAGTATTGTTGTGGAGGAAAGGAAGTGGTTAGTTCCAGAGCGCTGTGCTGCAGTGGCGTTGGGTTCAACCCAAATTCCAAAATGTGTTGTCAGGGAGTACTCCAGTCAAAACCTGCTCATGGCTTATGTTGCTTGAAAGTAGCATACAATTCCGTGAGTCAATATTGTTGTGGAGGGAAGGAAGTTGTTAGTTCCAGAGCACTATGCTGCAGTGGCGTTGGGTTCAACCCCAATTCCCAAATATGTTGTGATGGCGTGCTCCAACCAAAACCTGACAATGCACAGTGTTGTCTAAAAGAGGCGTACAATTCCTTGAGTCAGTATTGTTGTGGAGAAAAGAAAGTTGTTAGTTCTGAAGCCCTATGCTGCAATGGAGTTTGTTTTAACCCCAGTTCAGAAATATGTTGCGAAGGGGTACTCCAACCAAAACCTGCCAATGCAGAATGTTGCCTGGAAGTGGCATACAATACCAAAACTCAATATTGTTGTGGAGGAGAGGAAGTTGTTAGTTCCAGAGCACTATGCTGCAGTGGTGTTGGGTTTAACCCCAATTCCCAAATTTGTTGTCAAGGGGTACTCCAGGCAAAACCTGCTAATGGTGAGTGTTGCCTGAAAGTGGCATACAATACCAAAACTCAATATTGTTGTGGAGGAGAGGAAGTTGTTAGTTCCAGATCACTATGCTGCAGTGGTGTTGGGTTTAACCCCAATTCCCAAATTTGTTGTCAAGGGGTACTCCAGGCAAAACCTGCTAATGGTGAGTGTTGCCTGAAAGTGGCATACAATACCAAAACTCAATATTGTTGTGGAGGAGAGGAAGTTGTTAGTTCCAGATCACTATGCTGCAGTGGTGTTGGGTTTAACCCCAATTCCCAAATTTGTTGTCAAGGGGTACTCCAGTCAAAACCTGCTAATGGTGAGTGTTGCCTGAAAGTGGCATACAATACCAAAACTCAGTATTGTTGTGGAGGAAAGGAAGTTGTTAGTTCCAGAGCACTATGCTGCAGTGGCGTTGGGTTCAACCCCAATTCCCAAATTTGTTGTCAAGGGGTACTCCAGGCAAAACCTGCTAATGGTGTATGTTGCCTGAAAGTGGCATACAATACCAAAACTCAGTATTGTTGTGGAGGAAAGGAAGTTGTTAGTTCCAGATCTCTGTGCTGCAGTGGGTTGGGTTCAACCCCAATTCCCAAATTTGTTGTCAAGGGGTACTCCAGTCAAAACCTGCTAATGGTGAGTGTTGCCTGAAAGTGGCATACAATACCAAAACTCAGTATTGTTGTGGAGGAAAGGAAGTTGTTAGTTCCAGATCTCTGTGCTGTAGTGGGGTTGGGTTCAACCCCAATTCCCAAATTTGTTGTCAAGGGGTACTCCAGTCAAAACCTGCTAATGGTGAGTGTTGCCTGAAAGTGGCATACAATACCAAAACTCAGTATTGTTGTGGAGGAAAGGAAGTTGTTAGTTCCAGAGCACTGTGCTGCAGTGGCGTTGGGTTCAACCCCAATTCCCAAATTTGTTGTCAAGGGGTACTCCAGTCAAAACCTGCTAATGGTGAATGTTGCCTGAAAGTGGCATACAATACCAAAACTCAGTATTGTTGTGGAGGAAAGGAAGTTGTTAGTTCCAGAGCACTATGCTGCAGTGGCGTTGGGTTTAACCCAAATTCCCAAATTTGTTGTGAAGGGGTACTCCAGTCAAAACCTGCTAATGGTGAATGTTGCCTGAAAGTGGCATACAATACCAAAACTCAGTATTGTTGTGGAGGAAAGGAAGTTGTTAGTTCCAGAGCACTATGCTGCAGTGGTTTGGGGTTTTAAACCCCCAATTCCCAAATTTGTTGTCAAGGGGTACTCCAGTCAAAACCTGCTAATGGTGAATGTTGCCTGAAAGTGGCATACAATACCAAAACTCAGTATTGTTGTGGAGGAAAGGAAGTTGTTAGTTCCAGAGCACTGTGCTGCAGTGGCGTTGGGTTTAACCCCAATTCCCAAATTTGTTGTCAAGGGGTACTCCAGTCAAAACCTGCTAATGGTGAATGTTGCCTGAAAGTGGCATACAATACTAAAACTCAGTATTGTTGTGGAGGAAAGGAAGTTGTTAGTTCCAGAGCACTATGCTGCAGTGGCGTTGGGTTCAACCCCAATTCCCAAATTTGTTGTGATGGAGTACTCCAAAACAAACCTGCCAATGGAGCATGCTGCCTGAAAGTTGCGTACAATTCCAAAAGTCAGTATTGTTGCGGAGGAAAGGTTGTCGTAAATTCTGTAGATGACTGCTGTGCCGGTGTCCCAATTAAGGATGGAGAAATATGCTGCGACGATGTCCTCCAAAACAATGTTGCGCACGGTGAATGCTGTGGCAATGTTGTGTACAATTCCCAGTTCTGTTCCTGTTGTGGCGGAAAGGTTCTTCTGTTTGTCGACGGAGAATGTTGTGGCGGACACCCACTCACTAACCGGGGCACGCAGATTTGCTGTGACGGGGTTCTGCACCACAAGCCGCGGTCAAACACGCGTTGTTGCAAGAAGGCCGCCTACGATCCGGATCACGACTTGTGCTGCGGCGACAGCGTCGTCGTTCCGTCTCGCTACCACTGCTGCAACGGCAAGGCGATGAACCCTGATCGTCAGACCTGCTGTGACGGCATCATTCGTAACCGGTTCCCGAACTCGGAGTGTTGCGGGAAGTTCATCTTCGACACCAAGCGTCAGGTGTGCTGCGCAGGTCGCGTCACCAATCTCGACGGCTGCTGCAAAGGCGTTCCGTATAATCCGTCGAAGTCTATCTGCTGTGGTGGTGTCATACAATCGCTCTGCGCCAACGCCCGGTGTTGTGGGTGCTCAGCGTTCGACACCGACACCCACCAGTGCTGTAACGGGGCCGTCGCTCCGAAGTCCCCTGGCGGCTGCTGCAACGGAGGCAACTGTTGAGTGTTGAGTGAACGTCCGGTCACGTGATACGCAAACCCGTGTTGTGTATGCCGATTTCATGGAAATAAAGGTGCAAATCGTTATGTCATGCTATCTCTTGTTCTGTTTCTCAGTCCTTCGAAACATTGGTCCCGTTTTCAACGTTACCGCCTGATGAAGCAACATTGTTCCCATTGTATATATATATATATATATATATATATATATATATATATATATATATATATATATATATATATATATTATACTTTCTAATGGTATAAATTATCCCCACTTGCGAAATACTCGACTGGCATAGTTCTTTGAACTATTGACATCATTAACCTGTTACATGCAATTGCGTACATTAACTGAGGAGAGAAAATTGAAAGAAGCTCATCGATGGAACAATTCATTAGCATAATTTTATATTCAACCTGCCGTAGCCTTGGAAAAAAGTGTTACACGGGAAACACATTTAAATATGCAGAAACAAGTATTTGTTCTCAAGCAAGTAGTTAACCTGGCGTAATATAACACATTAAGATAAATTATATTGAAACAAGTATTCTTGTTTCTCAACTAATACATTTCCACTCACATCAACATGTCGAACACAATCGGTGGCCTTCATAGTGATATGTATCTTCACTGACTGCTCGCTAGATGTGATTCGAAACGTATTAGGTATAAAATTAGAAATATATTATTTTTCCAACTTGATGAACATTTTCACGAAAATAAAATATACTGCCAAATAAAAGAAAGGTACATCAAGCCGGGAACACAGACTATGAAAGAGATAACATTAAATACAAATAAACACTATATGGGAAACTATGAGCATCACTTACTTGATCATTGAAAACAACCATTTAAAAATAGTCATAACTCCCGTTATGCTCATACACGTGATACGTCCCAAAGTTTAATGTCCTCGTGTATAAAAGTGTGTCCAAGTGGTGTGGCTGATTCCCGTGTTTGATTAGGGCAACAGTCAGTTGTCCACAAAAAAAACAATGATATGTACCGACGAGGCTTGGCGCCGCAAGGCGATTGTCCTCTACACGTATTTGTCAGCGTAACAGCCACAGACGATGATGATTATTAATACACAACAAGCTACGGTTGTGGAAGCAGTAATCAGAACAACCTGGGAAATGGCAGTAGTAGTGACATTGCCTTTCATTTGTAGACACTCACCATCTTCTGAGGAACGTATGTTTCAATTTCACGATATTCCAAAACTAATCAAGTTTCAATAAACATTTGAAATATAATTCCTATTATTGTGTTTATTTTTCACTTTGTTTACTGAATTGACAAGCAATACATTGTCACCACTCTCTAAGCGTTCTACATTGTAGCGCAGTGTCTCTTGTCTGAGCTACTACCTGTATAGAAGATACCCTCAAGCGGCAGTTCTCCTGGCGTTGTTCGCCCGGACCCCTTCTGTGTCGATGTCCCTTAGTATCTATGAAACATTTGTGAATGAAGACATTGACGCAGACATTGATGATGGTGTCTGCGTTTTTAGTTCAGTACAACATAGTATAACTGGAGTGTTTGGGAACTTAGCGAAGCATTCTGGGTGGGATTTCGTAATCTGTTTTCTAGATTCGCCATATGCGAACTATTGCAAATACAACGTAAGTAGTTGGCCCAATAGATATAAGTTGGTGTATGAATTATGTTTACAATAGGCTGAGAAACCTGAAACCTCACAAACAAAGCTTCTTTCCTTGAACCCCTGTCATACAAAACACTTTCAACACAATTTACCTATTTATTTCGTGTGGTGTTCCCTTAATTGTTTTAATCGGTGGGTTCTGATGCAATTTGGTGTAAAATGTTTGCTGAAGACAACCGTCGACTTTGATTTACATCAAACAAAAACTGCTATTGACGACCGACATATAATCCAGTGCTTTGCAATACTATATTAAGACGGGTTTACGAATCATGTGACATTGGTTATCGTGGTGATCGGCGTCAAACAAGTCATAATCAGTCTTCGTTAGAGTTAGCTATTAACGCCTTTTACTTTTAAGACTAGCAGGCATGCGTCACTTATAATTAATCTACTACGTTTTTCCAATAATAGACAGTGAAATCATATTAACAACCGTAGAACATACATTCCTAGTCATCCATTATATACGTTGACACACGCTTGCAGTGTAGTAATCACTCATCAACTCGGCCTGTGCCTCATCACAGTGTATGTGTCTTTACGGTAATACCGCTGGATCATATATTAAAATACATCTTTCGTTACAATTTAGGAACTGATCAAAATTTGTTGTCAAAAATAAACCAATTGTCAAATATAGTTGTTCGACCACGAGCGAGCGAGAGAGTTAATGATTGATTGATTGATTGATTGATTTATTGATTTATTGTTTGATTGATTGATTGATTGATTGATTGATTGATTGATTGATTGATTGATTGATTGATTGATTGATTGATTGATTGATTGATTGATTGATTGATTGATTGAGTGATTGAGTTGAGTTGATTGAGTGATTGAGTGAGTGAGTGAGTGAGTGAGTGAGTGAGTGAGTGAAAGAGTGATCAAAACTATATAATATAACGCTAGTGTAAGATACGAATGCAGTGTACAGATAAATAAGATAACAACACCGATGGCGATGCTGGAAAAGGTGTATTGGTCCATAACTTTAAGACGAGTATCTTCATTTTGACACGTTATTTCTTCCTGAAAACGCTCTAACAAATATAAGAATATGCCCTCATTCCGACATAAATTTAAGTCACCCGTGAATAGTGCGATGTTATGCAACACAATTGTAACATTTCGTCATGCTGATTATTTTATTTATTCTTTGGAAATATTTATAAATCGCTATTGTCCGGGTTAAAAACCTGCTCAAAGGCGCTAACAATATAAAATAACTAAACACATATGTCGATATTAGCTAAATAATCAAGTTAAGTGAATACGAAAATGAATGTGTTAAATTAAGTTAAACAAATAGTTAATTCAACAAAATAAATAAGTTCAATACAACACTAAATTTACTTTGTGCAATTACACATGCTTAAATATTAAGAAGACAAGCACATTTTAAAACATAGTAATGTAGTTAAAACGTGTACATAGGCTACTTAATTTACATGTCACTTCAGTTAGTGTTCTAAACGCTATGCAGAAGAGATGTGTTTTAACAGTGTCGTAAATGTTGACGTGTAGTCACAGGTGCCGATCCTGTCAAGGAGTAATTTCGGTAGTACTGGAATATTCCACTGACTGGATTACACACTCGACATTCACGCTATTATGATCGACTAGCCAAACAGAACCGGAACAATTGTACTCTAGCTCATGCAACACGGTTTTGAGGAGTGCCACTATACAGGTGACGCACGCTATCGACCAGCAAACATTACGCTATTTACTATCAACAGTTGCCACCGCAGGGTAGGCGCTAAATCAACGCCTTATACAAAATGCACAGTACATCGTCTGACCGTGTGCTGGATCTATCTCGCGCATAACAGCTATATAAGCCAACGGAGTTGATATTTCGACAGCGATATTACAAGGCCGACAGGCAACGCACACTCACCCTTGGAACATCCCGCTACTTCACTTGCGTCAGGGATGGGTATGAGGGATGGTCACGGGGTTTGCTAACACCGCGCATAAAAACGAAGTGGAAATTCCGTGTCGCGTGTCGCCCGCTCATAACATCCTGGTCGCTACAGTATATAACCAAGGATTCTATAGCTTCTCGTGGAGCTCTAAGATCCTTGATATAACCCTTGTATGCGTTTAGCATCCGTTAACGCAAGAGTTGTTCTGTCCATCGTAGTTATTCATAAAAACCATTGAAAGAACGATGCTGAAAGAACGAACTATGGCAATGGTGCTGTTTACCTGTGCTGTCTGCGTCGCTGGTAAGTTAACCATGTTTGTGTTTTCGCGCATTAGTTGCAGCATGCCTGGATATTTCCGCGAGAAGCCGACATAGTTAACTGAATAGACCGTAACGACTTTTACGTATAAAAGTTTAATTGAGAGCCAGGCATTGTGATGCTGGATTCTAGTAGCGCTGTGGCACAATGGATAGAGCCTCTGACCCTCAACTACGATAACCCGGGTTCGAATTATGTGTTGCCGCGTCACACCGTGGGCAAGTGTTTTCACTCTACATTGCCCCAGTTCACTTAGCTGAATGAATGTGTACATGGCTATAGATAGTGGTGGATTTTTTGACGAATAATCTTCGCGCATTAATTGCAGCGTGGTTGGATGCTTTCCTGAGAAGCCGAGATGGTGTTTGATTGAACAAATCTACCACGAAGAGAAATATAAAGCGCTTTAAGCTATCCAAACTATTAGTCACTGCGCTTTAAAATTATAAGAATGTGCCTTTTTTAGTTTTTACATTCTAAACATCTTGTCGTATTGTATAATAGTGAGGGTATTACATTAATTGTTAGATTAATTTAATCCATTTTATTGATTTAGCTGATTGGGGAGATAGTCGTCTACCTTCGTGGAGCAGTGGGGGGCGTCACCTCCCAAAACCGTCGTGGAGCGGTTGGGGGCGTAGTCCCACACCGCCATCGTGGAGCAATTGGCGGCATAGTCCCTCACCACCATCGTGGAGCATTTGGGGGCGTAGTCCCACACCACCATCGTGGAGCAGTTGGGGGCGTAGTCCCACACCACCGGCGTGGAGCAAATTCCCAAACATGGTAGGAAAACACGTTCTCAGACCAACGAAACGCATCTCCACCACTTTCACTTTATGTAAAAATCAATTGCGTGAAATCACGATATATCACTAATATCATTACGGTAGATCTAAAATAAAATTTTAACTAATTAGTTTTATCCATTATGTATTTCGTGTATGTATGGTATGTCAGCGCCGCCGAATATTTTTTTTTTTTAAAAAATAGTCAGTTCGTTAATTCATAAATGTATAAACCTTTATACTCTTGTCTGTTATTATCAGTCTCAGTCTCGTTATCATTAACACTATCACTGTCATTATCACTATCGTTATCACTATCAACATCAATCACCATCACCATCACCATCACCATCACCATCACCATCACCATCACCATCACCATCACCATCACCATCACCATCACCATCACCATCACCATCACCATCACCATCACCATCACCATCACCATCACCATCACCATCACCATCACCATCACCATCATCATCATCATCATCATCATCATCATCATCATCATCATCATCATCATCATGGCTCTTAGTCTCTCGCGATCATTACACATTATATTTGTCAACCAGTTTTCCATACATTCAAGTCATCTTTGAACAGGAATTAATACCGTTATTGAATGCAAAACACAGTATCAACAAACTACTGACACAATGGCGTTCTGTAAATGCAGTAGGAGAAACTGTAATTACAAATATAGTCGACCGCAAGAATATGTTTTAACTTATCTATTATCACATTTCGCCAGACTGTGTTACAGAGTTATAAACATAATCTGTCGAACAGTAACATGTTTGGTGTGCTGCAATATGGCGCTAACGAAATCCTTATTTTCTACAGCCTAACGTACCTTCACCTCCACGGACCAGGACATCCGGTAAGTTAAAGCTACCACTAATACGGTATCCGGTAAGTAAAACTGGGTACACTGAAGCTTCGCTTAGCGAACACTCGCTCGACTGCGTGACTGCGCCGAGAAGATAGTCTGAATTACATATATAATAATGACTAATGTTTGTATAGTATGAATGGTTTTGCTAACGAAATTAAGTTATAAAATATCCACACACTTGAAATGAATGGTACACTTTTTTTAACTATCAACGAAAAACTGTCAGTTATGTTTATTTTTGGATAAGTCTAATTGTAAACAATGTTTATAGTATACGAGTATCTAATAGAAACGTGTACCTTTATTTAATTTGTTAGTTTAAGTCACCCTGTCAGCCAATCATCTTCTCTATCCTATTATGGGTTAAATGGGTGAACAGTAATTTCGCTATGTTTGCATAGGCAAAGAAAGAGGGGTATTTATTTCAACGATAAACGCCATTACCTATTCATTTTGAAAGCAAAACATGTTTTCAAGCAGTCGTAGACGTATGCGTAATTATTTCAAACGAAATTGTTCATTCATGTACTTGTTGGCGAAACAGAGGAATGGTGAATGACCATAAGGTAATTTTTATAGGGATTCTTTGGGAACCGAAAGGGATTATTTCGTGTTCGAAATTTAAATGAGAATGGATTCTTTGAGAATTTTCACTCACTGTTATATACACAATCATGTTAATATAATTATTTCATGGAATCCTATGCCTTGATTGAACTAAAATAATGTGTTATTAATCTACAATAACCAAGCCACATTCAAATAGCATAGTTCATACAAGAAATGCCGCGTACGTGGCGTTATTTGGGACATAAAATACATAATTTTACTGTATATTATCAGGGGCATTAGTGAATTAGTGATTAATAAACAATAATTGTAATTAAATGACATGACATGAAATTAAGACATAGAGCTACATGCAATATATAATATATATATATATATATATATATATATATATATATATATATATATATATATATATACTAATTAACATCAGTGTATATCACTAAGACTTTTGTATTCTCACAGAACACCTTTTC
>JAODUO010000657.1:0-2500 GCA_025642075.2 Ridgeia piscesae | reverse complement strand
AGATGAGACATGACACTTTCTGTCGCAATGCTGGGACAACGGAAGTCAATTTACGACCCTACTGTCAAGACAAGCACCGTGCCATTTACTTTCGTACCAAGGACGACCACTATCAGATGTACGACTGTTTTGTTGTGCTTGTGTTGTATGTACGTATGAGTGTATGAATGTATATAGATATAAGAATACATATGCGCATGTCTATGATTATTTATTTATAACATAAAAATTATAGATATATATAATTATTTATTGATAATATATATAATTATTTATTTATAATATATATATATATATATATATATATATATATATTACACTATAATATACATATATTTACCGCTATGTCTAGTATTTTAGTAAGTACGTTTGGTGGTTGTATTTCAATAAAATATATTTATATTTAGTAACATTCCAACGGATTGTACTTTTCTAAATTATCATATGTATATATATATATATATATATATATATATATATATATATATATATATATATATATATATATGTATGTATGTATGTATGTATGTATATATATGTGCATGATAATTTAAAATCTAGCGTACATATATATACGCTAGATACATGTTTATCATTAATATTCCAGTATTTCCATACAATGTTTTTAGAAAATGTAAGATTTTTGGACACTGTTGTTTACGTGTATAAGATATACATGCTGCATAGCACCACGAACAATTAACAATTTTATTTGGACCTGGCGCTAGATAAAATACTATTATTATTATTACTGTGTCTACTCTCTGAATTAAAGTCGTCAAACAAATCGGGATATATTTGAATGTTCTGCTCTGTGTAGGTGTTTAGCGCGCCTAATATAGACACACATAAGAAAACAGAATGTTGTTCTATGTCGTTGTTGGCAAGACAACGTATTATAGGTTATGAGAAATTAGTGTTACGATATGGGAAACATGGACAGCACAATATTCATAATTGTACCGTTACGTTAGGTTATCTCTTATGATGAATTTAAGTGTATGTGATAGCGTGGATATATCCAAACATTAGGACATTCGTCCATTCGCCCACTCGCCCACTCGCCCACTCGCCCACTCGCCCACACGCCCACACGCCCACACGCGCACACGCGCACACGCGCACACGCGCACACGCGCTCTCGCGCACTCGCGCACTCGCGCACTCGCGCACTCGCCCACTCGCCCACTCGCCCACTCGCCCACACGCCCACACGCCCACACGCCCACACGCCCACACGCCCACACGCCCACACGCCCACACGCCCACACGCCCACACGCCCACACGCCCACACGCCCACACGCGCACCCGCGCACCCGCGCACCCGCGCACCCGCGCACCCGCGCACCCGCGCACCCGCGCACCCGCGCACTCGCGCACTCGCGCACTCGCGCACTCGCGCACTCGCGCACTCGCGCACTCGCGCACTCGCGCCCTCGCGCACTCGCGCACTCGCGCACTCGCGCACTCGCGCCTCGCGCTCTCGCGCTCTCGCGCTCTCGCGCTCTCGCGCTCTCGCGCACTCGCCCCGCGCACCCGCGCACCCGCGCACCCGCGCACCCGCGCCCCCGCGCCCCCGCGCACCCCCCCCCCCGCGCACCCGCGCACCCGCGCACCCGCGCACCCGCGCACCCGCGCCCGCCCCTCGCCCCTCGCGCACTCGCCCCCGGCACTCGCGCACTGGCCCTCGCGCACCCCGCACCCCGCATCACACACTCACACACACACTCACACACTCACACCTCACCACTCACCCCTCACACACCCCCTCACACACTCACACACTCCCCAAAAAACGGAGACGGAGAGGGAGACGGGGGAGACGGAGACGGAGACGGAGACGGAGAGGAGACGGAGACGGAGACGGAGACAAAAGACGGGACGGGACGGCGACGGCAGGGCAGGCGACGGGACGGGACAGGGCGAGGCGGGGCGGGCCCGGGCCCGGGACAAGGGGAAGGGGAAAGGGACAGGGGGAACAAGGGGACGGAGACGGAGACGGAGACAGAACAGAAAAAACAGGACGAAAAAGACAAGAACAAACAGGGGGAAACAAAAAAACAGAACGAACGGAGACGAACGAACAGAGAGACGAACGAACGAACGGAACGGAACGAAGGGAAGGGGAGAGGGGAAGGGGAACGGGAAAGGAACAGAGGAACGGAACAAAAGGGAAAGGAACGGAACAGAACAGAGCAGAACAGAGAAGACAGGGAAAAAAGAGAGAACAGAAGAAGAAAGAGAAAAGAAAAGAGAGGAAGGAGAGGAGAAGAGAAGAGAGAGAAGAGAGAGAGAAGAGAGAGACAGAGAGAGAAAAACAGAGAAAACAGAGAAAACAGAGAGAGACAGAGAGAGAAAAGAGAGGGAGAGGAGAGAAGAGAAAAAGGGGAAAGGGGAAAGAGAAAAGAGAAAAGAGAGACAGAGAAAAGAGAGGGCAGAAAAGGAAAAGAAAACAGAAAAAGAGACAGAAAAGGACAGAGAGAGAAAAGAGTAAAGAAG
>JAODUO010000656.1:235000-252812 GCA_025642075.2 Ridgeia piscesae | reverse complement strand
AGGGTGTGTGCGGTACTCGTCCCATTAGATGTTGTCTAAAGGCAAGAACCAGGGTGTGTGCGGCACTCATCCCATTAGACGTTGTCTGAAGGCAAGAACCAGGGTGTGTGCGGCACTCGTCCCATTAGACGTTGTCTGAAGGTAAGAACCAAATGCTTTCATAAAATCACAATATATTACATCAATGCAGCCTCCATTGTCCAGCGTTTCTGTCCATGTGTCCAATACCTTTAAAAGCTGGAGTACTGTTGAACGGCCCTTTATAAAACCAAACTGATTTTTACTCAATAGCCAATTTTCTTTAATATGTACAGTGATGGTGTCTCTAATTATTTCTTCCATTATCTTACCCACTACACTTGTTATACTAACTGGTCGATAATTTTGTGGTAAGGTTTTACTTCCTTTCTTATGAATTGGAGATATGTTTGCCTGTTTCCATTCTATGGGTAGTTTGCCTGTTGTTAGAGATGTGTTAAATATAGTTGATAGGGGAATACTGATGCAGTCTGCTAATTCGTTTATGACCCTAGGGTGAACGCCATCAGGTCCAGGTGATTTAAATGTTTTTAGTTTTTTTAGTTTTGATGCCACTATTGATGGGTTGATAGTAGATGTTTCTACTGTATTATAACATCTTATAGGTTCGTCAGGAGTATTCTCTTATTCTTTCTCTTTCTCTGTTAGTACCATCGTTTCTAAGCCATACATGTATGCCAGAGTAACACAGGAGGTGAACACCTTTCCTTTAAGTTTACAAGATATCTGTCTATCTCCCACCATCACTGAGAGTAAATCAGGCTAATGACAAAGAATGTGTTGATCTACTTACTCCAACTGCCTCAGAGATGACATGACGCCAAGGCTTCTTCCGAGAGCTTCACCAACCTCCGGACTGCTCAGGTCGTTATTGATGAGCCTGCAAAATAATGTTAATGTTTTATTTGATGTAATACAATTGTTACCAATACAAATTATTTATCCATGGCTATAACATAAACATACATATGGAGTATAATTTCTTACAAAAATAAACATACGTGTAAACAAACCCCACGAATGTTTCAACAACAATGGTCAGTTTACACAAGCCTGCAGCACACCAAGAAAAGACTTGTGGAGAGGACGGAATACTTCCTGAAGATATAACACATTGCAATCTAAGTGATGTAATTGTTGTGTTCAATATGAATTAAACATATGCTACAAAGGTCAGATCTGGACACCATTCTAATACGAATGTATTGGGAATTAAAGTTGGCAAGAATTACAGGGATTTCTGTGATTTCCGCCTTACTTGATACATTCCATTCTAAAAGAACCACTCCCACTTTTAATGACAACCTGCATGACCATTGCCAACCTGCTGTGGCTGCAGCATGGACTGTCACTAAATATCAGCCTGTACAACCATGGTGGAGGCAGCCAAAATTCCAGAAGCTGACAGTGTGACACATCAGTACATTCTCTTGAGACCATGCTGTGCCACCTACTTGGATACAGGTGTCAAATTAAAAAAATTACCTATGTGTGACCTGATCATTCTGATTAGGTGGCGTTAGGTGACGCCACATTTGTGGTGTCAGCATAATGTTTACTTTTTTCTTGTCCTTAATATAACAGGTCGTTACCATTTATTTTGATATATTTCATCTTTTGATATATTTCACCCTAAGATGATGACATACGTTTTACGTGGTTCATACCAAATAGTAGAAAATGTGTGAGGCGTGAGATTGTAATCGCGACGCGGCAGAACCCCTGGGACGTGGACCGTCAGCCCCAAAGTGTTTTTTGTGAAGTGTGTTCCACTGTTTTCTCCGGGCCATTCTCCGATTAACACTCCTCCTCTATCTAGAGACAGGTTGGTGAATTGTATATCTCAATGGATTCTTTTTGTTAACATAACAATTATTAATAATGTCCAGTGGAAACCATTTGAGGGATTTTATAACATCATCACTAATCCTAGAATAATGAGTTCATTGGGTGTCATCATAAGCTACATAAGCTAAGGGACAAAAGATGGTAAGCTTAGATGTGTGAAATTGAATTGAAATTAAAATGATATCAAGTATCAGCAGTACATGTTGGTAAACAGCACATTATTAGGAATTGAGACTTGTTTAAAATAATGTAATGCGTAATTTATGTAATAAGAATTGAAAATAGCAACACACAATAAATTTAAACAATATCAAGAAATAATTTTCAAAATGACTGAAATCTGTGCCCCTCACCAACACACCCCACTGTGTACTTGGTTGCCAATTGAGGCTTTTGTCTGAAGTTCACCCAGTGATTCTCCCTATTTCCACAGCCTGGGAACAATCCAACTTCAAGGAAGTTGATAACTTCATCAGAACACTGTATACACTTTGTTGCAAAATATTATGTTGCTACATTGTAACTTCCAAAAGAAACATCAAAGAGTTGATTGTTTTACAACAACAAAAAGTTACATTGTATTTACAGTCATTGTTCTGGCTGATGCTGTCAAGTTGTAACATTATGTATCAACTGAATGACATCAGCAACTTGACAGGACTGCATAATCTCAACTTAACAATCCTGTGTAGTTCAATTTTATGGATTAGTGTGACAAGTGAATAATTACATTTTCTTCAGGGCATTAGAAGCAGCATTATTAATACCTTTTGCAGTTCTTTATAACTAAACTATTTGAATATTTTATTTCTACAGTACTGGGCAGTTTCCACTATGTGAAGTAGATTTGTCATAATTACTACAGAAAAATCATAATGTTAGACAGCCCTGCTGTCTCATACTAAAAAGGTGAGCTCTACGTCCTCCATGTGTGTTGGCTGGAGGAGTATTCAGCACCACTTGGTTGCTCTTGTGCTCCACTGCTTGGTGCAGTTAGTGAAGATAATTTGTATACGAGATGCAGAAGAACATAAAAACACAAACAAAATAAACTACTTGAATATAGAGAAACAACTCACTTCAGTACATCCAGACTGGTGCACTGCTCCAGTGCACGTGCTACAGAGAGCATCGCTGCAGCTCCGATGGAACATGACCCGATACTGCAAAGTGACAAAGTGGAGACATTGGTATATATTTCTAACAAAGACACATGCAATCATTAAGCAGACTACATACGATGGTGCATTCCAAGTCAGTAAACACAAAAGTGCATATTTGAACATGATCAATATTTGTGTTTTCTCTATGTCTAGTGGTTTATTTTCCCGCCAGCAACACATTTGGGTTGATTGACTTACATTCCAATTATCAGATCTGTCTGGTCGTATTTGTTACTTCCTGGTTTCAACTGATGTGTCCTCAATTTAACTTCAGACTGTCATGTTACAGACACTACATTGATGCCCACATCTGCTGTAGTGGAAAGAATTAGTATTATATTTACTACACACGGGAGCACTGCACACAACATAATAGTGCAGAGTTTGAAGTTCTGAGATTGTTATTGCCGAACGAACAGTGATAACTTGTCCTAAGAATTAATTGCTTCTCAATACATAATTGCATAAAACATAATTACCCAACCATGTCACAGTGATCAGTATTGCCTACGGGAAATAAGCAGGTAATCCAATTGTTAGTATTGATGGTTAGTATTTTATAAGAATCAAAGTTACACATTCTCACAAGCCAGGGTTGTATGTCTTGTAAACCTAGCCCTGGTGGGTCCCGTGTGTGAACTGTGGGAGTGAGCTGAGTCGAACTAACCGCGAGAGAAATATCTGCCCCAATTTGGAGATGACTAAACAATTTCTGTGAATTCCAGTATAATGACCCGTTTGCCCAATCACATGAGCAGCTGAACGTTTTGTGTATTTGAATATTTAAATTGCTTCTACCAGGTACAAACCAAACATTGCATATAACATGAGCAGTATGTGGCTGAAATCACCAACCATTGTCACATGACTGGAAGCCAGTGACACTCCTCGTGGGTGATTTCATTGGTTGAACTTAAATTGAGAGTTCTGACAGGGACCAGCCAGGGGTACTGCTGCCTGGTACTGATGTACTCAGCAGCAGCGACACCTGGTGTGCAAGGATGAAGTTACCATACGGCTTTATCTGCAACTTGGCTGCACTGTTTCACCAACACTCAACACCAGTCGTGATTTAAGTATTCCACTTAATAAATGTATTCACTTATGACAAGATGCATTAATCAAAATAAAAACACATAAAGGTGTTACTTAATCACACCTTAATCATTGTCACCAGTCACCTGTGTCACTCTCGTCACACTCGTTGTTTTCAACAAGAGTCTGAACAGGTTTTACTGGACCACATGTTATGTATTCCCTTAGCATGTGCAAGCAACACAATTGCATTTCCATCCAGGCCTCAAGGTGTCTGGATGACCATTTAGTCACGATTGCTAATTATGAAATGTTCATAGTTTATTAAGGCTATGAATTTAATTTCTATACCAAAATAACCGGAATGGAGAGAAGAATGATGGCAACAAATGTCTTATTAAAAATGTACTCGTAACTGATCTTGTGCTAAATTCCAAGTCCCGTGTTGTGTTGCTTGCAAACGCATAGGGAAAGATATCAAATGTGGGCGAGTAGTACGTGTTCGGACTCTTGTTGAAAACAATGGCTTTGACAAGAGTGACACATATGACTGATGACAATGTTTAAGATGTGATTGAGTAACAGCTTGATGTGTTTTTATTTCAAATAATGCATTGTATTAACAAACATGGCATAAATAATAAGTAGTAGGTAATGCATCAGTAATCTGTCTTGAAATCAACTCCGATTTACGTCACGCCTCGATTGCGCAACACTTAGGGGGTGGGGTACATATTTGCTTTGTGAATGTGTATAATTTAGCACTACCGGTATTTTACTATTGCTTTGCTCTATTCAGTTGATATATGGATGAACATCAATGTGACATATTACACAAATATATTGATTACATATTAAGGTAACTATGACTCCTTTTGTGATGTCAACTGCGAAAGTGAATTGATTTTTCAGTATACTGTCCAATGTTTTATACCTGACATCTTAAAATAAATGTATCCATACAATATTGCCATTAATATTAGTCCTCATCACTCCTGATATGTTGATACAATATTTAGGTTTGTTGCTCTGTAGCTACTGTGAAAATACGGAAAGAGAAATAACAGCAACGCTGCCATTAATAGACCACATAGGCCGGAATGTAAGTACAACTTTCGGAGTGAGGTACACTGATATGAGAGGATTGCCCTCTGGAATATTATACGAGAAGGTCTGAAGTTTAATAAAATACAGGACAACCAAAAATAGCATGAGGTGTCCAAAATTAGTACCTGTGCGCCTCACTCGACTGTAATCAGACTGGCTGTTTCAGTGGTACTACAGTGGAACCCCTCACGAGCGACCACCCTCATTTACGACCACCCGCTTTTTACGACCGTTTTTTCATTGACGGAATGTCTACGCTGTATAAATGTTCCCTCACCAACGACCACCCGGCAAACGCGACCAACGACCATGGCAATTTGAATTTTACCCCTGACGAACGACCAATCCGATAGGTGGCCAAGCACATTTGTTAACCTAAATATCGCAATGAACTCTCATTAAACGCATGACTAACGCGCATGGACGCGCATAATGCCATAAAAACAATAAATCGCCTGATGACGACCATTCATTTTGGCGATCTTTTACTTTCTGACCGAATTATGAAAACGACATCTAACAGCCGCTAGACTTTCCTCACATATCTTATATATTTATAAACACACACTATGTTATAAAATTAAATCACTTACATTATTGAAAGAAATAAAATTCACGAAAAAAAGTGGCTAAGAACTCGCAAGACATCATGGCGGACCTGGTCACGTCGTGGAGTCCTACAGCGTAACTCCAGTTAAATATTCCATAGCTTGTGTATGACTAAAGCTTTCACAGCCTAAGTGCTGATGATTAAAGCTTTAGAAACTAGGCTAAGGTTTAAGTTAGTTTAGGATAAAACCGGAATCAGATTTAGGCACCAAAGCGATAAAAATGTACGTAACGACTGTCAATCCAGGCGATGTCGACTTTAGTTTAGCTCGATTTAGATTTGTGAATTTTATTCTTCACATGAAATTTAAATGATTTAATTGTATGATCTAGCATATGTATATGTAATATGAGTTATTAAGAGTGTTGAGCAGCTTGTAGAGTTCTTTTTTAAATGATTGATCAAAAGCATAAAAAAGAGTGGTATATCAGTAATCTGCTTGAAACAACACCAAATATAGTCACGCCTGCGATTCAGCAACACTTGGGGTGGGAGCACTATTTAGCTTTGACCAATTTATAATTTAATACCCGAGTATACTTTCTCTATCAGATATAATTAAAAAACAATTCAAAATGATGATTACTTTATCAGATATTATTTAGAACGAAAACGATTAAAATTAAACTCATACTGAATGTATACTGTCACACTAAAATAAAGAGCATAAATATTTTGCTTGTTGTTAATGTTATCTCATTTTATGTTTACTATTTATTTTGTTGTTTTACTGTGAAAATCGGTTGTAAGCCCTACGTGTCATGTTAATCGTATAATAGCGCCGAATGTTGTACAACTTTCGAGAGACACTTTTAAGGATCCGCCCATCTGGATTTGGGGCGGTTTAATAAAAGTTCCACTGTAATACTTATTTCATACAATTTACGTTTTTTCCCAAGGTGATTTCCATGTGTTGTCCTAGTCCTTTCAGGTATTTGATGCAAACACGCAGTCTTCCCAAGAAAAAGATGGCATCCTCATATTTGGAATTCGCCCATACCAAGACGTTGCCTCTACTGTGCAAGGGCTGGTCACCTGTGATGGTGATATGCTTCTCGCCTGTGTAGTTTGAAATGCCCACAATGTGAATGATCACAACAGTGTACCGTTGTCATCAGCTGGTGCCTGTAGAATGGGTAGCATCCCTGCTGTTGTCACAGAGAGATCAACAGTACTGGTTGCCTCACTGACATTCGTGACACAATCAACATAGCAAGAATTCATGTGATTGGCTTTGGACATTATTTCTAACATCAGCTCTAGTTCCACACATGTCAAGTTCATTTTTGTTGTTATGATGTGTGAGTGGTTGATGCCCTGGGTATTTGGTGAATCGCACAACTGTCATTACTCAGGACATGGTCACAGCTGTTCGGGGGTGTTGTCATTGGTGCCGGTGTGGTCGTAGCCGATGCTGGTGTTGTTGTCATTGGTGCCGGTGTGGTCATAGCTGATGCTGCTGTTGTTGTCATTGGTGCCGGTGTGGTCATAGCTGATGCTGCTGTTGTTGTCATTGGTGCCGGTGTGGTCGTAGCCGATGCTGCTGTTGTTGTCATCGGTGCCAGCGTGGTCGTAGCCGATGCTGCTGTTGTTGTCATCGGTGCCAGCGTGGTCATAGCCGATGCTGCTGCTGTTGTCATTGGTGCCAGCGTGGTCGTAGCCAATGCTGCTGCTGTTGTCATTGGTGCCGTTGTCATTGGTGCCGGTGTGGTCGTAGCTGATGCTGCTGTTGTTGTCATTGGTGCCGGTGCAGTCGTAGCTGATGCTGCTGTTGTTGTCATTGGTGCCGGTGCAGTCGTAGCTGATGCTGCTGTTGTTGTCATTGGTGCCGGTGTGGTCGTAGCCGATGCTGCTGTTGTTGTCATTGGTGCCGGTGTGGTCGTAGCCGATGCTGCTGTTGTTGTCATTGGTGCCGGTGCGGTCGTAGCCGATGCTGCTGTTGTTGTCATTGGTGCCGTTGTCATTGGTGCCGGTGTGGTCGTAGCTGATGCTGCTGTTGTTGTCATTGGTGCCGGTGTGGTCGTAGCCGATGCTGCTGTTGTTGTCATTGGTGCCGGTGTGGTCGTAGCCGATGCTGCTGTTGTTGTCATTGGTGCCGTTGTCATTGTGCTGTGTATTGGTCTGGTCGAGCCATGCTGCTCGTTGTTGTCAGTGGTGACCAGCTGTGGTCATAGCCGATGCTGCTGTGCTGTTTGTCATTGGTGCCGGTGCGTCATAGCTGATGCTGCTGTTGTTGTCATTGGTGCCGGTGTGGTCATAGCCGATGCTGCTGTTGTTGTCATTGGTGCCGGTGCTGGTCGTAGCCGATGCTGCTGTTGTTGTCATTGGTGCCGGTGTGGTCATAGCCGATGCTGCTGTTGTTGTCATTGGTGCCGGTGTGGTCGTAGCCGATGCTGCTGTTGTTGTCATTGGTGCCGTTGTCATTGGTGCCGGTGTGGTCATAGCCGATGCTGCTGTTGTTGTCATTGGTGCCAGCGTGGTCATAGCCGATGCTGCTGTTGTTGTCATTGGTGCCGGTGTGGTCATAGCCGATGCTGCTGTTGTTGTCATTGGTGCCGGTGTGGTCATAGCCGATGCTGCTGTTGTTGTCATTGGTGCCGGTGCGGTCATCCGATGCTGCTGTTGTTGTCATTGGTGCCGGTGCGGTCATCACCGATGCTGCTGTTGTTGTCATTGGTGCCGGTGCGGTCATCACGATGCTGCTGTTGTTGTCATTGGTGCCGGTGCGGTCATCACCGATGCTGCTGTTGTTGTCATTGGTGCCGGTGCGGTCATCACGATGCTGCTGTTGTTGTCATTGGTGCCGGTGCGGTCATCACCGATGCTGCTGTTGTTGTCATTGGTGCCGGTGCGGTCATCACCGATGCTGCTGTTGTTGTCATTGGTGCCGGTGCAGTCATCACCGATGCTGCTGTTGTTGTCATTGGTGCCGGTGCGGTCATCACCGATGCTGCTGTTGTTGTCATTGGTGCCGGTGCGGTCATCACCGATGCTGCTGTTGTTGTCATTGGTGCCGGTGCGGTCATCACCGATGCTGTGTTGTTGTCATTGGTGCCGGTGCGGTCATCACCGATGCTGTTGTTGTTGTCATTGGTGCCGGTGCGGTCATCACCGATGCTGCTGTTGTTGTCATTGGTGCCGGTGCGGTCATCACCGATGCTGCTGTTGTTGTCATTGGTGCCGGTGCGGTCATCACGATGCTGCTGTTGTTGTCATTGGTGCCGGTGCGGTCATCACCGATGCTGCTGTTGTTGTCATTGGTGCCGGTGCGGTCATCACCGATGCTGCTGTTGTTGTCATTGGTGCCGGTGCGGTCATCACCGATGCTGCTGTTGTTGTCATTGGTGCCGGTGCGGTCATCACCGATGCTGCTGTTGTTGTCATTGGTGCCGGTGCGGTCATCACCGATGCTGCTGTTGTTGTCATTGGTGCCGGTGCGGTCATCACCGATGCTGCTGTTGTTGTCATTGGTGCCGGTGCGGTCATCACTGATGCTGCTGTTGTTGTCATTGGTGCCGGTGCGGTCATCACCGATGCTGCTGTTGTTGTCATTGGTGCCGGTGCGGTCATCACTGATGCTGCTGTTGTTGTCATTGGTGCCGGTGCGTCATACCGATGCTGCTGTTGTTGTCATTGGTGCCGGTGCGGTCTACCGATGCTGCTGTTGTTGTCATTGGTGCCGGTGCGGTCATCACCGATGCTGCTGTTGTTGTCATTGGTGCCGGTGCGGTCATCACTGATGCTGCTGTTGTTGTCATTGGTGCCGGTGCGGTCATCACCGATGCTGCTGTTGTTGTCATTGGTGCCGGTGGGTCACTGATGCTGCTGTTGTTGTCATTGGTGCCGGTTGCAGTCACTGATGCTGCTGTTGTTGTCATTGGTGCCGGTGCGGTCATACTGATGCTGCTGTTGTTGTCATTGGTGCCGGTGCGGTATGATGCTGCTGTTGTTGTCATTGGTGCCGTGGGTCTACCGATGCTGCTGTTGTTGTCATTGGTGCCGGTGCGGTCATCACCGATGCTGCTGTTGTTGTCATTGGTGCCGGTGGGTCATCACTGATGCTGCTGTTGTTGTCATTGGTGCCGGTGGGTCATACGATGCTGCGTTGTTGTTGTCATTGGTGCCTTTTGTGCAGTCATCACCGATGCTGCTGTTGTTGTCATTGGTGCCGGTGCGTCATCACCGATGCTGCTGTTGTTGTCATTGGTGCCGGTGCGGTCATCACGATGCTGCTGTTGTTGTCATTGGTGCCGGTGCGCATCACGATGCTGTTGTTTGTCATTGGTGCCGGTGCGTCATCACTGATGCTGCTGTTGTTGTCATTGGTGCCAGTGCGGTCATCACTGATGCTGCTGTTGTTGTCATTGGTGCCGGTGCAGGTCATCACGATGCTGCTGTTGTTGTCATTGGTGCCGGTGCGGTCATCACGATGCTGCTGTTGTTGTCATTGGTGCGGTGCGGTCATCACCGATGCTGCTGTTGTTGTCATTGGTGCCGGTGCGGTCATCACGATGCTGCTGTTGTTGTCATTGGTGCCGGTGCGGTCATCACCGATGCTGCTGTTGTTGTCATTGGTGCCGGTGCGGTCATCACCGATGCTGCTGTTGTTGTCATTGGTGCCGGTGGGTCTCACGATGCTGCTGTTGTTGTCATTGGTGCCGGTGGGTCATACGATGCTGCTGTTGTTGTCATTGGTGCCGTGCGGTCATCACCGATGCTGCTGTTGTTGTCATTGGTGCCGGTGGGTCTACCGATGCTGCTGTTGTTGTCATTGGTGCCGGTGGGTCATACCGATGCTGCTGTTGTTGTCATTGGTGCCGGTGCGGTCATCACCGATGCTGCTGTTGTTGTCATTGGTGCCGGTGCGGTCGTCACCGATGCTGCTGTTGTTGTCATTGGTGCCGGTGTGGTCATAGCCGATGCTGCTGTTGTTGTCATTGGTGCCGGTGCAGTCATCACCGATGCTGCTGTTGTTGTCATTGGTGCCGGTGCAGTCGTCACCGATGCTGCTGTTGTTGTCATTGGTGCCGGTGCAGTCGTAGCCGATGCTGCTGTTGTTTATCGCGGTGTCACTAAATCTGGATTCCGGTTTTATCCTAAACTAACCTAAACTTAGCCTGCGTTTCTAAACTTTAATCATACACAAGTTTCTAAACTTTAGTCATACACAATATGGATATTTAGTCGCAGAGTTACGCGTAGCCACAGACGGTGACCATGTCCGCCATGATGTCTTGCCGGCGAATTCTTGCGCGAGTTTGTTTCGTGAATTTTATTTGTTTCAATAATTAAGTGATTTAATTTGATAAAATTGTGTGTGTTTATAAATATATATAAGATATGCGAGGAAAGTCTAGCGGCTGTTAGATGTCGTTTTCATAATTCGGTCAGAAAGTAAAAGATCGCCAAAACGAATGGTCGTCATCAGGCGATTTATTGTTTTTATGGCATTATGCGCGTCCGTGCGTATTAGTCATGCGTTTAATGAGAGTTCATTGCGATATTTAGGCTAACAAATGTGCTGGCCACCTATCGGATGGTCGTTCGTCAGGGGTAAAATTCAAATTGCCATGGTCGTTGGTCGCGTCTGCCGGGTGGTCGCTGGTGAGGGAACGTTTATACAGCGTAGACATTCCGTCAATGAAAAAACGGTCGTAAAAAGCGGGTGGTCGTAAAAGAGGGTGGTTGTTCGTGAGGGGTTCCACTGTACGTTAGTTTCATTTATTTATCTCTGTAACTATCGGAACGACTGTTTTACACAATCAATTGAATATAAATTCTCCAAATTACGACATCATAATCCTATTTTCATCGTAATGACACTCATATTTTGCTAAATAGATTTTGTAATTGCACACACTGATAGATACCACAACCGCATCACTGCACCCAACAAACGATCCACCAGTTGCAATCGCATAAACAACTTGTTTAGATGAGAATAAAATATTACACAAATCAAACCTTGGTATTCTATGTTATGTTTACACAGCTGACTGTCGTGCATGAGTGAATCCCTCCATTGGGTGGCATTGACATAGACATGGACAAACTCACTTGAGGGCGGTTAAGTCATCTGATGCCAAGCCAGATTCCAGGAATGTGGTCAGGTGATGAATGTGTTGTTCCATGTTCACGTTAGCGATATCTAGTTGCCCGTCCTCTAGAACGCTGTCCTTGACCTTCTGCCACAGTTCGGGCTGTTGGAACTGAGCCAGCAACTTTATCACTTCCAGTTTGCATAGTTTCTTCCCATCACCGTCCTCGTCTTTCACTGTAGACACAACACACGTGATAACAAACAACAGAATTTTGGTGGGAGCAGACATGCTTCTGCCCCCCCCCCCCCAGTAAATCCGACGTAATGTTGAGACAGGTGCGAAAATATTTCAGTAGTATGCATATGGGCACAAAAGAGTGTGGTTAAAATAGGAACTTGGCATTAATGTGGTCACAGAAGTGTTGTTTGGTAAGAGACATGTAACGATCATTTCCCAACAGTCCCCTCCCCCGCTGTCTTATGTTTTGTTCTCCTTACATAAAACTTACACTGTCAAATGTATGCAGAATTAAATATATACATAATTTTGTATGTCTAAATAATTATAAAAAACATTGCAAATATTTTTGTATTTATCACACTTATGAAGAAAAAAGGACATTTGATTAGCATAATTGACACTGGTTGTGACACACAGTTCACCTGAGACATGACAACACTGTTTGTTAAGAAAACACTCGTCTCACCAGCCTGGGCAGCTTTCATAACCTCATCTCGTTGTCGTTGTTCTGAAAAGGGAGAAATAAAACTGTTAAGTTTTCAAGTTCACCTCACCATCTTCCCTCAGCTCTCTCATTGTTAAAACTAGTGCACAAGTTACTGTTGTAGACTGTTTTGTTCCATGTGAACACTCATGTTGTCACACCACCTGCAGTTGATATCACTTGAAAGGCTGACACTGGAGAACAACTCAGATAATAATGCTGACATGTTAATTCAATATCACACAGCCTACCTATGTAAATAATTATCTAGATGTGTTATGTGCCACCTCGATATGGTTCACAAGGGTATATGTATATCTACAATGGTTATGGCAATACACATTCAGCAGCCGTCAACAACAATGATGATAAATGTTGTTTTGAATTTAGCCTTAAGGATTAGTCACCATCCAAACCATTCTAAAAGGCCGAGTGAACACTGATTGTTGGAAGAGACCTTTAAAACTGGTGTTAATATAACTTCTGCCCTGTAAGTCATTCACCGGCCATTGTTGCACCAGTGCAATATTCTTTACCAACAATGTTCAATCTATCTACAGTAAGGGAACAGGATGTATTCAGTTTGTCACAGAACACAAGATGGACGTTGTAGTATATGTAAAAAGTGCCTGAAACCAGAATAAGTCGGGGACCTACGGCCAGCTGGATACAATCTCAAACTTGTTCCCCGCTATGCACCAAAGCAAGGTGGAGATATCACTCCTAGGCAGGACTGTGTGTTTTGCAGACACAGGCCTGCCACCAAAAGGTTTTAGTCCTAGGTAGTCCTTCGTCAGCTCAACTGTGTCCTTATAACAAGTCTCTCTCTGTCTCTCTGTCTCTGTCTCTGTCTCTCTCTCTCCGTCTCTCTCTGTCTCTCTCTCTCCGTCTCTCTCTGTCTCTGTCTCCGTCTCTCTCTGTCTCTCTGTCTCCGTCTCTCTCTGTCTCTCTGTCTCCATCTCTCTCTCTCTCTTTCCGTCTCTCTCTCTCTCTCTCCGTCTCTGTCTCTCTCCGTCTCTCTCTCTCTCCGTCTCTCTCCGTCTCCCTCCCTCTGTCTCCCTCCGTCTCTCTCTGTCTCCCTCCCTCCCCCTCCCTCCCTCCCTCCCCCCTCCTTCCCTCCCTCCCTTGTATACAGCAGTCACATGCGACTCCATCGTCATCTCAGCATCAAACTGGACACCGAGATTACACTGTGAGTCACCCTTACCAAACAGTCACCCACACACAACACTTGCAGCGTGATTGTCTTTAGCTGTTGCGCTGAACCGAATAACATTACTTCTGTTTTTGAGTCAATACAGCAACTTGAAGCCTGCCTTGATGAGTTACATCAACAAATCACAGCTGAATGGCCCTTCAGTGCGCAAACATCAGGACTGGTTTGACCAGAACAGAAATCCAGGCTCTTCTAGATGACTCCACAGAACCTTCATATATGTCCAAGGTTCTCAGTCAAAGAAGGAGTTTTCAGAAGGCTTTGTAAGCATGTGTGGGAACGACAAGGACTCAATCTCCAAACAAAGCTGAAAGTCTACAAAGCTGTAGTCATGACCACTCTCCTCTACGCCTGTGAAACATGGACAGTCTATTGTAGACACGCAAGGAAGCCAAACAGATTCCATGTCAACTGCCTGTGCAGACTGCTTCACATCACCTGGCAAGACATGCTCCCAGACACGGAGGTCCTAAAGTGTGCAGGGATCAAAGCATTCATACTCTACTGAAGAAAGCTCAACTTCGATGGGCTGGCCATGTTATCAGAATGAGCAATGGATGGACAAACAAGAAAAAATATACAATGTGTGAGTACCTATTCTAATATATTGGGTTAATGTATCTACAAACTATAACAATTATTTATTCCCAACATAATATTTCTAATACAAAACTGTTTAATACCCAAACAGTAAACATACCGTTTATCTTCTTTCCAAGCAACTTAACTTCTTCCTCCAAGTTGTCCTTCTCGGTGTTCAGTCGTTCAATGTTCTCTGAAACAAACACACTTCGTGCATGAGCACATTAGCTTTCATATCACATTTATGCAATTAGTTTACACAGCATATGTCAAAATGTCCATAGGTGAACACAAGTAGGAGTGAATGCACGGAGGAGAGAAAGGTGTGACGGGAGACACACACACACATGGGTCATGGGAAGGTACTTTGACATGTGTGACACCAGCCTACCTGTGTGGCCTGGACAACAGCAATGACAGAAACACAACAGGGGAGGGAGACAGGTTTGTGAAATAACTGAGTGAGGAGAATTGTTGGAGTCGGGAGACAAGACAACAACTACCAGGTATGTAGAAGGCTGGCACTGTTGGGTGCAGTCTAATGTTGGTGTGTATCAGCCCAATGTCTGCCAGTTCCTATAAGTCGTGAGACATGAGCAATCACTGGCTGAGGGTATTTACTCAGATGGTTGTGGTAGCTCCCACATAGTGGGGCAAATACACGACCGTCTCAACACCTCTTAGGACAAACATGACAGACTACACAAGCACCCTGTCATGGAACACCTCTACTCAATTGTAAACATTTGCTGGCTGTCTTCCTTACACAGTGGATCTACTGGTATGTACTGTCAAGTACAGTTTCTACAAACACTCTTTGCTGTTCGAGTGTCTCGGTTTACCAACACGTTACTCTTAGAATCACTGTCACAACCACTCACATCATACTTCATGTCTACCATCAAATTCATGCTTCAACATATTCCCAAATTATAGGGGATATTGTACTAGAGGGATGTTGTCTGGGAGCTCTTGTCAGGGGGGGGTTATTCTGGCAACATTTACAATATCTCGTTAGTCTACCTTTGAATTTAGAAACAAAGTTTAACAAGAAAAATGATTAATAAAAACTTGTCCAGGTCTTCTGTATGTTACGACATAATAGTTTACAGTGTATAACATTATTAAATGTTTAAGAAACGTACTGTCATACTGCCATAATTTTTTAACAGTTGGTTAACTACTGTTTACTACATCTGTACATTCTACCATATCAGATATTAAACACAACAGAAGTAACCTACCTTTCCATTTTTTTTCACACTCCTTGCGCTCTTCTTCTGACACCTTCAGTTCTTTTTCAAGCTGTTCGATTTTCTCTGAAGAATATGATATTTTCACATTTATTCTGGCCCTAAAATATTTCAATATATAAATCCAGTGTGTATGTCCTTTAAAAATATTTACGGCAATCATTTATTGCATACCGGTAGTCAACATATTGTGTTTTTTCATGTTTACGGTTATTTATCTTTAATAATACAAATATAACAACATCAGCAACTTTGGATTTAGTGTTAATTTTTCCATACAAAAAGGCGGGTTTTTTGGCACCCCTTTACTAGAAGGAGTTGGACTGAATAGCTAAAATCAAATATTCATACACTCATAATTATCAATTGAAAGCAAATAAAAATGTAGCAATATCATTACAGATGGGAACTGGGAGATAATACAATTTTGTGTTAAACATTTATTCAGAACCATTTAATGTAGTAACATCTCTTTATCAATTAAATTTAGCATGCAACAAAACATCAGCCTACATCAGAATAAGCTTAAGTAAGCATCGATATGAATTATGAATGTGGTACCTTCCTTCGCTTGCTTAATTTGCATGTTCATGTCCATCAGTTTGCGGATTGCTTCCTCTGAAATATATATAATTCACGTTTTGTTCAAATGCCCCAACTGTCATATGTTTATTACTGCCTAAATAGTATATCAACAAGTTGTAGTAAATTTCCTGTTATATCATTGTAATGAAAGTATGAAATGTACTGTCAATTGATTTTATGTTTGTATTTTGTATATTGAAATACGTCGCTGTTACTTAGTGAAACATATACACTGAACTAGTAAGAAACACACCAAGACTGTGCTCACTACAATATAACAGATTACATTGTTTTCAAAGCGTTCAAATGTCAGTAGTTTGAAAACTCCATGACAACCGACTGTTGTGCAACGAGTGCTAAAATAAATATGAAATGACACCTTTGCCAGATACATTGATTATAGACCTAGTCAACAGTGACGTGGCAGGTCATGTCACAGAGATAACTCTGTCTGGTGATGCTAACATCTATGCTGTGATGTCTCTTATGATTATAGACCTAGTCAACAGTGACGTGGCAGGTCATGTCACAGAGATAACTCTGTCTGGTGATGCTAACATCTATGCTGTGATGTCTCTTATGATTATAGACCTAGTCAACAGTGACGTGGCAGGTCATGTCACAGAGATAACTCTGTCTGGTGATGCTAACATCTATGCTGTGATGTCTCTTATGATTATAGACCTAGTCAACAGTGACGTGGCAGGTCATGTCACAGAGATAACTCTGTCTGGTGATGCTAACATCTATGCTGTGATGTCTCTTATGATTATAGACCTAGTCAACAGTGACGTGGCAGGTCATGTCACAGAGATAACTCTGTCTGGTGATGCTAACATCTATGCTGTGATGTCTCTTATGATTATAGACCTAGTCAACAGTGACATGGCAGGTCATGTCACAGAGATAACTCTGTCTGGTGATGCTAACATCTATGCTGTGATGTCTCTTATGATTGGGGCTACATGCAGTTAATAAAGTACCACTTGACTAACAATACATGTGAACTTGTACCGGTGTCCTTGTTCTTCCAGCGTACTTCTTCTTCTAATTTCATGCGTCAACTCTTTCAAATATCCATCTGAAACATATCAAGTCAACTTTATTGTCTCAACTACATCGTCTTCCAACTTAATTGTATACTAGACACATTAAGCAGTGTACAAAAACCACTGCATGAATGTGAATGCTGGTAGTTTAACATCAAGTCATTGGGTAATTACAAACAAACTTAATCTTATTACAACAGTGCAGCTCTAATTATTAACCTTTGCAACATACATGGCATAGACAGAGATTCTTTGGTAGCTAACACTATGCTGTGATGTCTCTTATGATTATAGACCTAGTCAACAGTGACGTGGCAGGTCATGTCACAGAGATAACTCTGTCTGGTGATGCTAACATCTATGCTGTGATGTCTTTTATGATTATAGACCTAGTCAACAGTGACGTGGCAGGTCATGTCACAGAGATAACTCTGTCTGGTGATGCTAACATCTATGCTGTGATGCCTTTTATGATTATAGACCTAGTCAACAGTGACGTGGCAGGTCATGTCACAGAGATAACTCTGTCTGGTGATGCTAACATCTATGCTGTGATGTCT
>JAODUO010000656.1:212500-222500 GCA_025642075.2 Ridgeia piscesae | reverse complement strand
GCTGCTGTGCTGGAGCAACAGGCTTCTGCTGCGTCGGGGCAACAGGCTTCTTCTGCTGCATCGGGGCAGCAGGCTTCTTCTGCTGCGTGGGGGCAGCAGACTTCTTCTGCTGCATCGGGGCAGCAGACTTCTTCTGCTGCGTCGGGGCAGCAGACTTCTTCTGAGACATATCTGCTCTGTAAGGGAGGGAATCACAGTGCATCATCATTACATCACTATTTACAGGGTGTCTTTCTTAATGGCTACTGCTAATATCAAACATTGGCTTACTGAGTGTTTTCTTCTTAAATGTAATGCACTTATGTAGTAATACATAAAACATAATTACAGACAGTTTATACTCTATATAAATTTAAAATCATAATTTTGTATATGACAACACATTTCATAACATCAATCTAAGTGTTGTGGTAATAACATAACTCAATGATTAAACTGATGATAGTTCTACTCCGGGTGATATCACACAGCCGCCAGGAGGCGCTGTTTGTTCAATCCTGACGGTTGACTACTGTGCTATACAAAAAATTCATATGCATTTTTATTTAAGAAATGGAAAGATGCACCATTTACGTATCCTGTATTGTTTAGTCTATTCAAATATTCCCACTAGAAGCAAAGTTACAGGAATTTAAAGAGGGCACCTATCATAAATTACTTAAGAGGAAAATTTGTTTTAAAGTTGAGATTCACTATTGACATGAAAACCACACTTTATGATGGCACAACACAATAACTGTTGCAATTACCTTATAATTTAAAGTCCTGTGAGGCAAATGTAGCTGTGCGTGTTAGCTTTATTGCACTGAAAACATTATTCAATTATGACTTAAACAGAATACTCGTCAAATATGATTGCAGTAGAAACAAACTTGTAGAGTTTGAAATTATTACCATGCCAAAATAAAATTTTACTGCAGTTTAATAACTAATGTGCATTGCTATGAACTAAATGTAGATGTATATCTTAGCTTTGGCATACTAAATGATCAAAATCTTATGGTTATTCTCAAAGATACAATTGTTTAAAGAAGACACTGACTAAAAAGTTACAGATGTTTGTTAGCAGAAATATTCTGAAAGGTAAAGGTAAAAAAGGTAAGTTATTATGTAGCACAGTGTCCACTTTACACTTTGCTGACAGACCTGTTCAATCAAACACCGTCTTGGCTACTCTGGGAAACATCCAGCCATACTGCAATTAATGTGCGAAGGCTGTTCATACAAATAATTATACAGTTGAGTGAACTGGAGCAATGTAGAGTAAAAAAAACTTGCCCAAGGTTTTACACGGCAGCACAGGATTCGAACCTGGGTCATCTTAGTCAAGAGTCTGATGCTCTACCCCTGAGCCTACTACAGGTAGAGGTCCAAAGTCTACCCCCCAAATGTTCCATGATTGGGGCAGGCCATGGCCCCTATTCAAATACATGTAGCAAACCTAACTATTTTAAATAGCATGTGCTGTCATGTCCTCAGTACACACTGGAGAAGACACAAACAAGAGCAGCCCACATTGTTAAAGGCAATCACAATACACTGCAGCAGCTTAACAATTACTGTCAAGATTTAGGTTTGTCAAATATTGAGAAGGAACAACCAATTGTTTATTAGGGCAAAGTACATATACCTCAACACTATTACTGCACATTTATGCATTGACAAGTTATGGATACAAAAATACACAACTTTTCCCTCAGGGGGGCCGGGCTGCCCCAGGTTACCCTACTCATGCAGTGCTGCCTGCTTCACAAATGACCCCCTCATCCCAGGGGGTACTACCCTCACTGATCTAAACATGTTAGATTATGATGGGGGATTTTAGATAAGTGCTAAGGGTATGCTACCGAAGGTGACATACCCCTAACCTTATAAAGGCATCCTTGAATGTGTGACGTCATCTCTTGTTTCTGTCAATCTAGTAAATCTGGAAGTAGGTCATTGAGGGTTGTCTTCAGTTGGGGCACTTAATTGAGTTGTTGTGAACAAATTTCTCATGAAACGTATGAAATAGGTAACTGTGAATGCTGCAATAAAACCAATAGTCTTTTTCTAGGGTCAGAGTTCATTGAAATGATGCCCTTTGTCTAGGGAACTTATGTTTAATGACTTATGTTGACTCAGTCTTGTTCTAGGGAGAACATTATGAAAAACAGACCCTTGATCTAGGAACCATAAGAAAAAAACACCTTTATGGGCAGCACATCCACATGCAGTAGTACTAGTGCTGTACCCCCCCCCACCCCACTACCCCCCACCCAACTAACCCCCCACTCCATCCACTCCGCCCTGTCCCTGCAGTAGTGAACCAAGCATTTCTCAGAAGTAGCCCCAGTGACAGGCGACACATTCATTCATACGAATCACACCAATCATTAAAATGTTGATAACTTAATTGTTTCTTTCCCCAGCTATTGTGTCTGTCATCTTGCACTGCGTGATCAAAGTTGCTTGTAGTAAAAGTCAGGGATCTCCCTTGGGCTGCGTCCCGCGCCATTGGCGCGCACCGATTTGGAATGACGCCGGACAACGCATGGGCAGACTGGCGCATGGGTTTGACTGGGCGTTGCCGTTGGGCCCGTGATGAATTACTCTGGACTGGAGTCTGCTGGATTTTATTGCCTTAACTGGCCTAAATTATTATAGGCCCCTTTTTAAAACAGTTATACCACCTGTTTCCGATATGTATGTGTTCGGAATGTCATTCTACATAACATCCGGGACAAATAAGTCAGATTTAATTTTTTTAGAGCAATTTAATGGCGTCGAGCCGACGTTACGCCGATGTCAGAGCGCGCGAGCGGTTGGCACATGCCAGACGCATCACGACCGCAAAGGCGATGTCTTGCGTCTCTGCATTGCGAAGTCGAAATGAAAAGCAATTAATTAGCAATTTTTATATAAATTTTATCTATACAAAATACATCGGCATTATATAGAATAAAATGATGTAGCCTTAGTTTTGGGGATATATTCGCAAATCGCAAGACATCGCCTTGACTTCAATGGCTTTGCGGTCGTGATGCGTCTGTGTCTGTGACATCGGCTAATTTACGTCGTCGTCGACGCGACGGCATTAAACTGACTTAAAACACAATTTAAAACAATAATATCTGACTTCTTTGAAACGATGTAGAATGACATTCCGAACACATATACATCGTCATCGAAAACAGGTGGTAAAACTATTTGTAAAAAGCCCTAATAATTTAGCCCGTGGATATTGCATTGACAGTCGATTTGGACCAAATCACTATTCCAAAATAGGGATGTGAGGTTGTCGCCGTTGCGTGGCCGTAACAATGGGAGCCCGACTTGACTTGTATAAAACGTATTAACATGACTCTAACCCTGACCCTAACCCTAAAACTGACTCTAACCCTGACACTAAACCTGACCCTAACCTTAAACCTAACCCAAACTCACACCCACATTTTGGAATAGTGGTTCGGACCAAATCTGCCATGCACCGTCAGTCAAACCGACGACGCTTTTTCAACAGTGTTTGGCGTCGTTTTCTTTGCCGCGCTCTAAGTTCAGACGTCTCTCATATAAAACTGACTATGCGTTTGTTGCTCAAACAAACGTAACGCATTCTCAATTCGACAAAGTTCTAACAGATGCGCCGACTCTATGATAATGATAATGATAATAGCTTTATTGTTACATAATGCCATGTACATATAATAATCAGCAACACTAAAGTAATAATTACATGTCTAAGGACATTATACAATGTAACAATTGGAATTAAGCAACAGTGCTTATTTTCCTTATTCATATATTTTAACAATTTCGAAGCAAATTATAATTCGTGAACACCTATACAGCAACATCATAATAGTGCAACTAGTTAATTAAAATAGTGAAACAGTGAATTTCAAGTGTACCACAAGATTAAATACATCGATGCACGTGTGTAACAAGTAAGGTTATATTTAAATAAAAGTTTAATGAAATTATAGAAAAGCAACGTATAATAACAGTACATTCAGAACAGAAGTAACCGATTACTGATTTTTCAGAAGCAGATATTTGACCCTTGTTTTAAAGATCTGTAAAGTGGCACAATATTGAAGACAGTTGTCTATACACGTTATCTGACACCAGCAACGACGGCATGCGTATTCCCATGTTTGTCGGTGCAATAATCCCACAATTATTCTACCGATTTTAGGTGCAATATACACTTCGAATAAATTTAGGCAAGTTAACTGGAAGATTACCGTTACCCGATTATATGTCCACATAGTTTCAATAATTTCACCACACCAAAAGTAAGAACGCTATGATTATACGCACTCACTGTAGGGGGCCTATCTATTTGGCTCACCGACCCACGCAATTTCATTGCGAAAGAGTAGGACTCGGAAAGAAAGCCTTACACGGGTATCATTGTACCCTATGGGCCCATGCACTTTTTGACTATGAATCGGGTAGCCAGTTATTGGTCCATCCTAATTTTCCGGGATTGGGGAGCCATGCTCCCCCGCCCCTAACTACGTCACGATGCCCGTGCCAACGACATTTTTCACTAACATTAGGACTATTTTGCGTCATCTATTTATTCGACAATGGACATAAGTACTCGACATACTCTGTGAGGCGGTGTTCTCTCCGCCTCCTTCGTTCTAACACTCGACATATGACACCCTCTGTGAGGTGGTGTTCTCTCCGCCTCCTTCGTTCTAACACTCGACATACGACACCCTCTGTGTGGCGGTGTTCTCTGCGCCTCCTTCGTTCTAACACTCGACATATGACACCCTCTGTGTGGCGGTGTTCTCTCCGCCTCCTTCGTTCTAACACTCGACATATGACACCCTCTGTGAGGTGGTGTTCTCTCCGCCTCCTTCGTTCTAACACTCGACATATGACACCCTCTGTGTGGCGGTGTTCTCTGCGCCTCCTTCGTTCTAACACTCGACATATGACACCCTCTGTGTGGCGGTGTTCTCTCCGCCTCCTTCGTTCTAACACTCGACATACGACACCCTCTGTGTGGCGGTGTTCTCTCCGCCTCCTTCGTTCTAACACTCGACATATGACACCCTCTGTGAGGTGGTGTTCTCTCCGCCTCCTTCGTTCTAACACTCGACATACGACACCCTCTGTGTGGCGGTGTTCTCTCCGCCTCCTTCGTTCTAACACTCGACATATGACACCCTCTGTGTGGCGGTGTTCTCTCCGCCTCCTTCGTTCTAACACTCGACATATGACACCTCTGTGTGGCGGTGTTCTCTCGCCTCCTTCGTTCTAACACTCGACATACGACACCCTCTGTGTGGCGGTGTTCTCTCCGCCTCCTTCGTTCTAACACTCGACATACGACACCCTCTGTGTGGCGGTGTTCTCTCCGCCTCCTTCGGTCTAACACTCGACATACGACACCCTCTATGTGGCGGTGTTCTCTGCGCCTCCTTCGTTCTAACACTCGACATACGACACCCTCTGTGTGGCGGTGTTCTCTCCGCCTCCTTCGTTCTAACACTCGACATATGACACCCTCTGTGTGGCGGTGTTCTCTCCCCCTGTTTCGTTCTAACACTCGACATATGACACCCTGTGTGAGGTGGTGTTCTCTCCGCCTCCTTCTTTCTAACACTCGACATATGACACCCTCTGTGAGGTGGTGTTTTCTCCGCCTCCTTCGTTCCAACACTCGACATACGACACCCTCTGTGTGGCGGTGTTCTCTGCGCCTCCTTCGTTCTAACACTCGACATATGACACCCTCTGTGAGGTGGTGTTCTCTCCCCCTCCTTCGTTCTAACACTCGACATATGACACCCTCTGTGTGGCGGTGTTCTCTCCGCCTCCTTCGTTCTAACACTCGACATATGACACCCTCTGTGTGGCGGTGTTCTCTCCGCCTCCTTCGTTCTAACACTCGACATATGACACCCTCTGTGTGGCGGTGTTCTCTCCGCCTCCTTCGTTCTAACACTCGACATATGACACCCTCTGTGTGGCGGTGTTCTCTCCGTCTCCTTCGTTCTAACACTCGACATATGACACCCTCTGTGAGGTGGTGTTCTCTCCGCCTCCTTCGTTCTAGCTACGGTTTTTTTTATTGAATTGAATTGAACTTTATTTCGGTCACAACATACAATCAATTTCACAAGCATAACATGAATATAAAATGTAACCGTGGAGATCCTCTAGAAACCCCTGAGGGCTTATACCGAGGACCACCAGAACGTGATTGGCTCATTTTGTTTTCACACAGTTTGTAAAGACAAAAAAATACCCCGTCTTAATAGCATTGCTGTGGTATCGTAGTGCAACGCTGTCATCAGTGTATGTAGAAACAACTTCAATGCCGACTTCACAAGTTCTCTTATTGTTATTATATTTACTATCCGAATTATAAAATGAAAATGAGTGCATACAACATAAAAACAACAACAACAACAACATATCTAACCATAGTGTGTGTGTGGGGGGGTGAGTGTGTGTGTGTGGGGGGGTGTGTGTGTGTGTGTGTGTGTGTGCGTGCGTGTGGTGTGTATGTCTGTATATATATATATATATATATATATATATATATATATATGTATATGTATATGTGTGTGTTTGTGTGTGTATGTGTGTGTTTGTGTGTGTTTGTGTGTCTGTGTGTGTCTGTATATATAAATATATATATATATATATATTGTGTGTGTGTGTGTGTGTGTGTGTGTGTGTGTGTGTGTGGCGTGCGTGCGTGCGTGTGTGTGTGTGTGTGTGCGCGCGCGCTTGAATGCGTGTGCGGGTGTGTTCGTGAGTACATGTGTATGTGCGTACGTACGCATCGAAAACATTCGCGCCTAGTTCCTAGTTCTTCCCAGCACTCGGTAATGTTTTATTAATTGACTAGTTTGTATATGTTGTGCGAAGCGTCTTTCAACGAGTCAGCCTTTTACAGACCTTTGTCTTCAAGCCGCCCTACTCGATCTCTGCTCGCACTGAAGGTGATCTTTGTCAGGTTCTTGTCGTCTTCAGTGTTTCTTTTACGTTCAAGATTAGACGTGGTCGATATTAAAGCGATCTCATAGTCACGATGGATATACAGTCCCAGTGTTGAGAGCCAGGTATTTGTACAAAGCATTCTATGTTGTCTTGAACTCGAGGCGCCAACGTGCTAGACAGGTGTACTAACCACTACACTATCGCACACAAAGACATATAGTCTCTACACCCAATTAGTGACACAAACTCACCTGATCTTTTGAAAATATCACGGCGGATATGTAGAAATAACTTCGATTTCGCGAATGACGAACACGCCCATACAGCCAACAAACTGGTTGTCAACTGACGACAGTCACGAATGTGTTCCGGTTGCCAGGGAGACGAGATAGAGGGACCGTTTCAACGCTTTGAAGCGTATGGTGGATAAATCACTCAAACAAAATATACCAAGCTGTTATATTAATATATAATTATTATGCCTAACTTGATCGGTAATTATTTTAGTGAAAATATATGAGGGGCAACAGTGTCCGTAAGTGCTGGGAGGTGGCGCTGGTGGGTCATTAATAGTCAGTCCCCACTTGTTGGTTCGTGTCTCCTCGTGTGGCCGTCTGCCACTGCCAGCTATTTTTCTAAACAGTTCATTGTGAATATAAAGTCATAGAACGACCGCTCGGGGTTATCTGACTAATCGTAGTTGTACTCAAAATAGGCACAGGTTAATGTCTGTGAATGCCGTCAGTCCGCAACAGTTGTATTATAGCCAACTTGTGTAATTAATGCACAGCACGACTTTTATAAACGGTTTGAAAAGATCAAACAGTACGTTGGCCACCTCGAAGTTAATCTGTAATTACATATCGTAACACATACAGGACATGACACCAGTTCACACACACGCACGCACACGCACACGCACACGCACACGCACACACGCACACGCACACGCACACGCACACGCACACGAACCCGCACACGCACACGCACACGCATCACGTCTACGTGATGTATGTAGTTCTGTGTGTCTGTGTCTGTGTGTCTGTGTGTCTGTGTGTCTGTGTGTCGTGTGTCGTGTCGCGTGTCGCCGTGTCGCGTGTCGCGTGTCGCGTGTCGCGTGTCATGTCCGTCCCCCCGTCCCCGTCCCCGTCCCCGTCCCCGTCCCCGTCCCCGTCCCCGTCCCCGTCCCCGTCCCCGTCCCCGTCCCCGTCCCCGTCCCGTTGCTTATTTAGACCCTTCGTGGAGCTTGACACAAACCACGTGGCACGTGGACATTATGACCGCAACCCCTGTGACTGGTGGATGTTACTAGGCCTACAAACCAGCGTTCGAGTTTTACCCAAAAATTGTGCTGACCAGCCGAACCAACAACTTCGAAAGTGACAGGTCCGGCAGCAACGTTACTGGTCCGAATTTTACCTAACGCGAGAGCAAAACGGTCTGCAAAATAAGCCTAATACATAGAGTGGCGTAGCCAGAGGGGGTGGCAGGGGGGCCACGCCCCCCAATCCCGGAAAATTAGGATGGTGGGGAACGGAGGACCAATAACTGGTTGCTTGATTCATAGAGTGACAATGTTAAGAGGGCATAAGGATGTCTGTGTAAGACTTTCAAAGAAAAGAATTTTTTATCATTCGAATAGGATAAGTTAGGAATTCTCCACTTCTGTCGCTGGCTGCAGCCCGAGAGGTGACAGAGCAAAGAAAATCATTCTCTATGTGCGTGGTGGCTAAAGGCTATTAAGGATTAAAAATTATATTTGCCGGGTTAGTAGACTAAGGTCAAATGGCATTTTATTGTTGTTCTTTTCTTGGTACCACTGTAGGCAGCGGTAAGTTTACTACGATTTCCGTTTCCATTGTCGTTTTCCTCCTCTCACTTTTCTCTCACTAAGTTCTCTATCGGCAATCTCCAATTCCTTCTGTCTGTTGATCCTTTTCTCCCACTCTTTCTGGGTCACTTTAATGCAATCCCTATCGCAATTTCGGTCTTCTTCGGCTCTTTTCCTCTTCCACTTTCTGGGCATCTGCTCTCTGCCTATTTTTTTTATCTCCCATTCTTTCATCCACCCACTTGATCGCCCCGATGCCAAGACATGCCTGGCGGCTCAGCCGTTGCTGATAGTGTTTACCGCTCATCACTTTGAAGTGCAGATTGTGTTTTCGACCATTTCTGCGAACTTGAAGTGTTGTGGTCGCCATCACTGTAACTTTCTTCCCACCATACACAGTCAGTGTGTCTGAAACTCGTGTGAGTTTCTTCAGGTTAGTGTCTCCAGTAGCTAACTTGTAATCACTCAGTGGCAAGATGTCACACTGTGATCCAGTGTCGCACTCAAACTTCATTCTGTGTAGCTCGATGCCAAGCGTTATGTAGCCTGGCTCGGTCTGCCGTCTGTTCACACTGTTAGAATTGGCCGGTCTACCGATTTACCCTTCTTGCACCTGCCTCTTCCTGTATAGTCGTACACTCGGTGTTCTAAACTTGGTCACATAACGCAATATTCCCCCTCCGTACTGACCCCATAGACAGTTAGCCATGACCTATTCAGTTCAGCCACAGTGTCACTGTCCATTAGAACTCGATACTCACGGAGAGAGATTCTAATTACTCAATCATTTGCTGAAGACTTTTCCAAGTGTTCGTTTCAAGAACTTTAATACAGAGAGCATAATACAGAAGTCAATACAATTGTCTAACTGGCCTGGCTCCGTGGGCGCCAGACGTGAAGTTACATGGTGCGTGCGTGCTCTCCTCCTCCTTCTCTCTCGCGCACTACTCTTTCTTTTAATACTGGCTACTTCGCTCTCTTGCTATGCGCCTGGCCAATCTATTGGTCAGCGTCAGGTCTAGTGTTTCTCTGCACTAACTAATAAGGAGCTGGTATCTCTAACCTACGGCCATCTCAGTGGTCAAGCTCCTACTCATCCTAAAACTATGCCTGGTATATCCTTAGCGAACTCGGACAACTGGTTGTAACTGCTTTAAGGACACCAGACACCAGTCTATGCTTCTTGCTTGACTACTGCATTTCCACAATATACTGTTA
>JAODUO010000656.1:120000-210000 GCA_025642075.2 Ridgeia piscesae | reverse complement strand
TTGCCCCGGCAAGCATGAATGCACTAGAGACGATGGCACTGACATAGAAACAACAGGAGAAGGTCCAGGTTTGCGAAAAACAACCTGGTAAGAATAATCGTGGGAGTTAAGAGAGTTGATAAGAGAAAATGGATTAAATGAGAGTGGAGGTTGGAGTGAAGGACAGTTTTATGAAGACATTGGTGAGGAGTACATGGGTTGGTCATGTGGAAAAATGGGAGATGAAAAACTGGCAAAGAGAGCAGATGCCCAGAAAGTGGAGAGGAAAATTAGGCGAGGAAGACGGAAGTTGCGATGGGGGATTGTATTTAAAGTGTTCTAGAAATAGTGGAAGAAGAAGGGAAATGATAGATAGAAGGAATTGGAGACTGCTGAGATTGAACGCAGTAAGAGAAAAGTGAGAGGAAGAAAAAAGACAATGGAAAATGAAATCATGGTCAACTCACCCCTGACGACAGTGATGCCAAGAAAATAATAACAACAAAATGCAATTTGACCCTAGTCTAAGTCACCTGGGCAACCATTATTTTGAATCCTTAATAGCCATTAGTCACCATGCACATTGAGAATAACGAAATTTTCATTGCTCTGTCAACTCTTATGCTGCAGCCAGCGACAGAAGTGGAGAATTCCTAACTCAATTCTATTTGAATGATGAATTTGTTTTGCGAAAGGGTAGGGCTAATAGGGAAAATCCTTCACATGCATTCTAAAACCCACTGTATTTTGTGACTCTGTGAATGAGGCAACCAGTTATTGGTCCTCTGTTCCCCGCCATCCTAATGTTTTTTCCGGGATTGGGGGGTCGTACCCCCTCTGGCTACGCCACTGCCTCCATATGGCGCGGTCGGCGGCCACCCACTCGGCCTCCTCCAGCGAGAGACCGCGGTCGTCTCGGTCTTGCTTTAGGCAGTCGGTCCAGCGACGGCGAGGACGGCCGCGGGATCTTGTCCACCCGGCGTTGGAAGGGGTGGATTTATACACGTGGGAAGCTGGACGTCCGGGTGCCATGCGTTGTAAGTGACCATGCTGATGCAGCTTACAAAAGCAACGAGTCAGTGTTGTGTACCTGGGTGGAGTTTAGAGACGACGGCACTAACAGAAATAACAGGATAAGGTGCAGGTGGGTGAAAAGAACGGGACAAGACGTGTCGAGGGAGGGAAAGAGACGAATGGACGAGCTGAGAGTGGAGGTTGGAATGGAGAACAGTTTTAAGAAGAAATTGGTAAAGAGTAAGTTGAAATGGGCTGGTTACATGAACAAAATTAAGGGAGATGAAAACAGGCAAAGAGATCAGATGTCCAGAAAATGGAGGGGCGAGGACGCGAGGAAGATCGAGAATACGATGGGAGGTGAGGATTAAGAGAGGTGTGGGAAGAACGGGAGGAGAAAGGAGAAGAACAGCAAAATATAAGAAGATTTGGAGATTGTTGGTAGAGAAAGTACTGAGAGAAAAGTGAGGAAAGTGAAGTGGAAGAAAGAGACGACGATAACCATGGCCAACCTCACCCTGACGACAGGGATGACAAAAGGAGATGTGTATTGATTGTACAATTATAAATAAGAGTGGTCATTTTAAGAATAAACAATTGCATTCAAAATAACACGTGAATGCACAAGTATTTGTGTGCTGGTTTAATGAAGTCGTTATGCTGTAGCACAGAAACGATAACGCCGCTGCGTAGTTCTTCCAGACAGCCGCCGGGGGCGCAACTGACTGCCCTGTCTTCACTGTTCGTGTAGAGAACGTTTCCTGGGCAGGTGGATGGGGAGACATCACGATGTCCACGCAGTCTGTAGTCGCTCCTGACAGATCCTCTGCGCACTCCGAACGCAATCAGTTTCTGGACGGCGGCCAACTGTGCAGCCGGCGGACGGGCGTTGCTGAAGTTGTGATGAGGGAGATGCCTGAATAAAAAATATGAAGTCACATGACTATACCACCGGGTTAAGGATTCTGCTAACGGCGACACACGCACATAATGGCATGGCACCTGTTCAAGTTGAAACAGGATTTTGTTAATGCAATTATAGCGTCTTCCTGAAGGAAGACGTTACACTTGTACAGATGAAATCGAAAAAGACTTTCACATTTAAATGTAGGTACATGTATGCATGCATGCATGCGTGTAAATATGCATGTGTGTGTGTGTGTGTGTGTGTGTGTGTGTGTGGTGGTGAGTGGTGTGTGTGTGTGTGTGTGTGTGTGTGTGTGTGTGTGTGTGTGTGTGTGTGTGTGTGTGTGTGTGTGTGTGAGTGGTGGTGTGTGTGTGTGTGTGTGTGTGTGTGTGTGTGTGAGTGTGTGAGTGTGTGTGTGTGTGTGTGTGTGTGTGTGTGTGTGTGTGTGTGTGTGGTGGTGAGTGAGTGAGTGTGTGTGTGTGTGTGTGTGTGTGTGTGTGGTGTGTGTGTGAGTGAGTGAGTGTGTGTGTGTGTGTGTGTGTGTGTGTGTGTGTGTGTGAGTGAGTGATGTGTGTATGTGTGTGTGTGTGTGTGTGTGTGTGTGTGTGTGTGTGTGTGTGTGTGTGTGTGTTGTGTGTGTGTGTGTGTGTGTGTGTGTGTGTGTGTGTGTGTGTGTGTGTGTGTGTGTGTGTGTGTGTGTGTGTGTGTGTGTGTGTGTGTGTGTGTGTGTGTGTGTGTGTGTGTGTGTGTGTGTGTGTGTGTGTGTGTGTGTGTGTGTGTGAGTATGTCTTTCGGTCTTTCTGGACATTCTAAATAACCATCAAAATTGTGTTAAACTAATGTCAGTAACGAGTAAACAATACATTGATTTCCTGGACACTACGATCTTTAAAGGAGAACACTTTAATTCGAATGGACACCTTGACAGCAAGGTTTACTTTAAATCAACAGATACACATCAACTACTGTACAAAGACTCGTTCATTCCCAAACATACCTTCTCTGGTATACACAAGTCGCAACTACTACTCACTCACTCACTCACTCACTCACCCCTCACTCACTCACACCCTCACTCACCCCTCACTCACTCACTCACTCACTCACTCACTCACTCACTCACTCACTCACTCACTCACTCACTCACTCACTCACCCTCACTCACTCACCCCTTCACTCACTCACTCACTCACTCACTCACTCACTCACTCACCCCTCACTCACTCACCCTCACCTCACTTCACTCACTCACTCACTCACTCACTCACCCCCTCACTCACTCACTCACCACTCACCCACTCATGATAGGCGAAACGCGTATAATTGCTGCTTCAAAGCTAGGGGAATCAAATACTACGGCTATTTAGGAGAAATAGATATAATAAGGAGAAACAGCCAATTGTAACAGTATGCAGGTTTCAGTTGTAATATTGCATACATGAATGGATCTGACCATATCGTAATCATTAAAAGATATAGACAAGCTAGAGAAAGACTGGGTTGAAAACTAGAGCTAGCTGTCAATACGGGTTGAAAACTGATAGAAGGCAATGTATAGACCCAGATGTCACAACGCAGCATTAGTCAAGGGACGTCGTAGGTTATGGTTATAAAACTTATAGAAGGCAGTGTATAGACCCAGATGTCACAACGCAGCATTAGTCAAGGAACGTCGTAGGTTATGCTTATACAACTTATAGAAGGCAGTGTATAGACCCAGATGTCACAATGCAGCATTAGTCAAGGAACGTCGTAGGTTATGCTTATAAAACGTATAGAAGGCAGTGTATAGACCCAGATGTCACAATGCAGCATTAGTCTAGGGACGTCGTAGGTTATGCTTATAAAACTTATAGAAGGCAATGTATAGACCCAGATGTCACAACGCAGCATTAGTCAAGGAACGTCGTAGGTTATGGTTATACAACTTATAGAAGGCAGTGTATAGACCCAGATGTCACAACGCAGCATTAGTCAAGGGAACGTCGTAGGTTATGCTTATAAAACGTATAGAAGGCAGTGTATAGACCCAGATGTCACAGATGCAGCATTAGTCATAGGGACGTCGTAGGTTATGGTTATAAAACTTATAGAAGGCAGTGTATAGACCCAGATGTCACAACGCAGCATTAGTCAAGGGACGTCGTAGGTTATGGTTATAAAACTTATAGAAGGCAGTGTATAGACCCAGATGTCACAATGCAGCATTAGTCAAGGGACGTCGTAGGTTATCTTATAAAACTTATAGAAGGCAGTGTATAGACCCAGATGTCACAACGCAGCATTAGTCAAGGGACGTCGTAGGTTATGGTTATAAAACTTATAGAAGGCAGTGTATAGACCCAGATGTCACAGTGCAGCATTAGTCTAGGGACGTCGTAGGTTATGCTTATAAAACTTATAGAAGGCAGTGTATAGACCCAGATGTCACAATGCAGCATTAGTCAAGGAAACGTCGTAGGTTATGGTTATAAAACTTATAGAAGGCAGTGTATAGACCCAGATGTCACAATGCAGCATTAGTCAAGGGACGTCGTAGGTTATGGTTATAAAACTTATAGAAGGCAGTGTATAGACCCAGATGTCACAATGCAGCATTAGTCTAGGGACGTCGTAGGTTATGCTTATAAAACTTATAGAAGGCAGTGTATAGACCCAGATGTCACAATGCAGCATTAGTCAAGGGACGTCGTAGGTTATGGTTATAAAACTTATAGAAGGCAGTGTATAGACCCAGATGTCACAACGCAGCATTAGTCAAGGGACGTCGTAGGTTATGCTTATAAAACTTATAGAAGGCAGTGTATAGACCCAGATGTCACAATGCAGCATTAGTCAAGGGACGTCGTAGGTTATGCTTATAAAACTTATAGAAGGCAGTGTATAGACCCAGATGTCACAATGCAGCATTAGTCAAGGAACGTCGTAGGTTATGGTTATAAAACTTATAGAAGGCAGTGTATAGACCCAGATGTCACAATGCAGCATTAGTCAAGGGACGTCGTAGGTTATGGTTATAAAACTTATAGAAGGCAGTGTATAGACCCAGATGTCACAACGCAGCATTAGTCAAGGGACGTCGTAGGTTATGCTTATAAAACTTATAGAAGGCAGTGTATAGACCCAGATGTCACAACGCAGCATTAGTCAAGGGACGTCGTAGGTTATGCTTATAAAACTTATAGAAGGCAGTGTATAGACCCAGATGTCACAATGCAGCATTAGTCAAGGAACGTCGTAGGTTATGCTTATAAAACTTATAGAAGGCAGTGTATAGACCCAGATGTCACAACGCAGCATTAGTCAAGGGACGTCGTAGGTTATGGTTATAAAACTTATAGAAGGCAGTGTATAGACCCAGATGTCACAACGCAGCATTAGTCAAGGGACGTCGTAGGTTATGCTTATAAAACTTATAGAAGGCAGTGTATAGACCCAGATGTCACAACGCAGCATTAGTCAAGGGACGTCGTAGGTTATGCTTATAAAACTTATAGAAGGCAGTGTATAGACCCAGATGTCACAATGCAGCATTAGTCAAGGAACGTCGTAGGTTATGGTTATAAAACTTATAGAAGGCAGTGTATAGACCCAGATGTCACAATGCAGCATTAGTCAAGGGACGTCGTAGGTTATGGTTATAAAACTTATAGAAGGCAGTGTATAGACCCAGATGTCACAACGCAGCATTAGTCAAGGGACGTCGTAGGTTATGGTTATAAAACTTATAGAAGGCAGTGTATAGACCCAGATGTCACAATGCAGCATTAGTCAAGGGACGTCGTAGGTTATGGTTATAAAACTTATAGAAGGCAGTGTATAGACCCAGATGTCACAATGCAGCATTAGTCAAGGGACGTCGTAGGTTATGGTTATAAAACTTATAGAAGGCAGTGTATAGACCCAGATGTCACAACGCAGCATTAGTCAAGGGACGTCGTAGGTTATGCTTATAAAACTTATAGAAGGCAGTGTATAGACCCAGATGTCACAATGCAGCAATTAGTCAAGGGACGTCGTAGGTTATGGTTATACAACTTATAGAAGGCAGTGTATAGACCCAGATGTCACAATGCAGCAATTAGTCAAGGGACGTCGTAGGTTATGGTTATAAAACTTATAGAAGGCAGTGTATAGACCCAGATGTCACAACGCAGCATTAGTCAAGGGACGTCGTAGGTTATGGTTATAAAACTTATAGAAGGCAGTGTATAGACCCAGATGTCACAACGCAGCATTAGTCAAGGGACGTCGTAGGTTATGGTTATAAAACTTATAGAAGGCAATGTATAGACCCAGATGTCACAACGCAGCATTAGTCAAGGGACGTCGTAGGTTATGCTTATACAACTAAGATAAGGACCCGACACTAAACACTATAATTGTGTGTAAAAGGAAAGGGCCAAACAGCTAGCTGTCAATAGAAAGGTAATACAAACGAGAACTGGAGGTCGATCGCTTCTCGGCCTTTTGGCTAAGATCAAAGTGTAGTATCTGTTCTTAACCGGTATGTAGTTGCTGATCGTTTCACAGTTTAACCAGGAAGGATGTCAATCAATCTGGAGAATTCAGGAGCCCGGATTAAGGACCAATCCTTGATTTTGCAAGGACCCTACGACAGTAGACCCTACACCGCGGCCGCAGCACGTCGCCGGCCCGCTCGAGCGCGACGAATCAGCCGAGCGTGACGTACCCGCACACCAGGTGCGGACGCCGGCGTCCGCCCCTGATGGGGGAACCGGAGGCGAGGGGAGACAGAGGACAAAAGCGTCGACGACTGACAAACAGACGGTGACACCGATACAGAAGACGAAAACAATAACAATAACAACGACCATGACTACACCGACTAAAAGACACAACGTGACAGCAGACGGAGCCCCCCCCCCACCGCGACCGACGTGGACACACCGGCGTCATATAACGACGACTTGACAGACCTCTCTGACAACGACGACGAGTCCCCCCTTCCCCTGACTTTACTGATAGTAGGGGCAGGAGGGGGACACGAAAAAGGAAAAGAGGTGTTTTCGTCCCATGTGATAAAACATGTTGCGCATTAAACATTTTGAGACCTTGTATTTAAGTTATCTAGCTGCTGCTTCCCCTAAGGAAGTACATGGCTATTTCCAAGAAGAAAACCTAGTTATTACCGGCTATTATTAAACAAATAACAAAGGGTATGCTAAAGATACTGAAGTGTATTCTATCGTATTAATTTGAATAATTGGTTATGTGATTTAAACCATCTGAAAGTTTATTAAAATTTCTTATGCGTATTCTATTGACGCAGGTAACCTTGGCTTTGAAGACACATCAGTAAATCTCGCTGACCGAATGTTTGGGTATATTACTGTCATATGTGCTTAAATAAAAGATACTCGTCTGTATTATGGTTAAAATATTGTTTAATAAGAATTTGGATATAACGGCATCGTTATACATATATACATAACTAATAATTGAGAACATGTTGAAGACATTATTATTTATGACATTGTAGAAAATCAATCCCGACAAAACCACGTTATTCCGAGCGTCAGGCAACCGGAGTGCAACTACCAGGAGCCCAACGCCAGAACACCGAGGTCGCAGCGTCACGACCCGCGACGGATACAGCGACGTCCGTTGACACCGTCAGCCGGCAGTGTGTTCTCGTCGGCCGCTGCCGCCGTCACGCCGCCGTCACGCCGAATATGATGTGCCGTGGCACGCCACTCCCCTTGTCTCCGCCGCTCCGCGTCCGATCGGCGACGCACGCCGCGCCCGCACTTTGTCGCCACGCTGAGGTCGTTTGTTGTCGCTACGTATCGCCGCTGTCGCTCGCCGCCCGTCGCCGCCTCGCCTAGCCGCGGCCGCTAGTCGTCCTCTCCCGTTCGCGTTCGAGGCCGCAACCGCAACCGCTCGCAGCCGCTTCGAAGACGCCGCTCGCAGCCGTCACGCCTCGCCGCGCCCGCTTACTGCCGCTTCGCCTCGCCTCGCCGCAAACGCTCGTTGCCACAGCGCACGCTCGCGGCCGTACGCAGAGCCCGCTCGTTATCGCCTCGGTGCGCTCGCTCTCTATTCGTCGCTGTGCGCCCGCTCGTGGCCGCATGCCAAGCTCGCCTGTTGTCGCCAGCTCGCTGCCACAGGTCGCGCCTGTTGGTTGTCGCCTCGTCGCCGTACTGCGCCCGCTGGCCACCGTCTGCGGCGCTCGTTCACAGTCGTGAATTATGCACAACCGCCGTCGTACGCAGTGCTCGCTCGCCGCTGCACATCGCGCTCGATCGCGGCCGCCCGCCGCCCGCCGCGGCGCGCGGTGTAGCGCTTACATTTTTCCGGCGTTAGAAACGTTCCGGTTGACGTTTCTGCGCATGCGCGATATATGGAAAATCATCAATGTGCAGCGAAAAGACAAAGCATTTATGGTATAATTATTACGGGTTGTTCGTTAGGATGTATATAACCTGTCAGCAAAGTTATTTGTCGCAAATTAACATGAGGCAAACAAGTTTTGAGGCATATTTTGATAGCAAGCGTAAATCACGCGACTGTAGTGCGCCATAATCCGTGACAGTGATTTATTATTTTTAAAAAACCGTAATATTTTATTGCATTGAACGACATTTTAAGAAACTCTTCACAGTAATCATCACAGGAAAGTTAACGAACAACTCGTGGCATTTATGCCGAAAATGCTTTGTTGTTTCGCTGGACATTGATGATTTTACATATATTGCGCATGCGCAGAAACGTCAACCGGAACGCTTTTAACGGCCGGAGAAATGTAAGCGCGACAGCGGTCCAAGACGCCTGCAGCGCCGACACCGTCGCAAATCGATGTTGCCATGGGACGCACTAAAATAAATAGTGCGAATAACACTATAATGCGCAAACTATATACTGAGCCCCGAGAGGGAGAACTCTAATTTTTCTTTACAAATTTAATTATCATCACGTGTAGAGTTTACACGGTTATGCATAATTCACATGTCATGAATTTCTTGTTATTAGCCTGTTTATTAATTTCCCTCTAATTACTAAATTACCCTTTAGACTTACCTTTCCGGATTTAACTATAAAGGGATATGAACCCGTCATATCAGTTTGATTTATAGTATACGATGCTTCATATCTCTCGAAATGATGACTGTCGACTGGGTTGGATATATCTAACAACCCGCTTCACCCATTATACATCTCATGTGATTGTGTGGAGACCGGAGTGGGCAGACCTCGGAGGATGTCTCCCGCACCAGCCGCCGCACGACGCCACTAGAGAGGCAGTAACACGCCCGCACGCTAACTCACATCAATATTTTCACCCTCACATGCCATACAAGGACCAATCAGGATATAAACTCCTGCAAGTCCGCCCCTCACTTCATAGCGGAGTACGGATAAAAATATACCTGGAAGAGAGCCAGTTTTAAACCAAATTATAACCCGTTTACAAAATGTCTTTGGTTGTCCAAAACAACAGGCAAACATACAAGTTTTTTCTTAGGCATATATATGCAAGGCTCATTGAGCACTCGTGCTCCTTGTTTTTTGTGTGTGATTTATTTGATAGTTGCAACTTTTACTCTGTATATACGAGCGACTTATTGAATCAATTCATAACAAAGACAAAAAAGTCGATAAGCTACACTGAGGAAACGTGCAACAAAAACCACTCGATAAGTAGCCAACATTTAATGGACTCATCCAATGAGAGGGAAGACAAATAAGGCCGAGAAAAAAAAAAAATTCGAGTAAGTGGCGGACAATATGGCATAATGTTATAGACGGTCGATCGATCAGTACGTGGGCTATGAAGGACCTGAGCTGTGGGCGTGTGCATAGGATACAGCCACTACATGGCGCAGCTAGTATCTGAAGAAGCTTAGTTAGACAGTAAGTATAACAAAACATATGTCCTAAGCTAAGGCTAGCCACAGAGTTAGATCATTAATCTTTCCCCTATAGGAGTCAGACCACATTTGCATTTTCCATAGGCGACATTATAACGTTTCCTTCTTTTCCTACTAATCTTGATGAGCTCTGTTATTGACAAGTTCACAGCATATTTACCCTCCATAGACAGAAGTTCTGTGAAAAATTCGTTAACTTTTAAGGCTCCCACAAACTTCTTTCAAACCTTACACCCTTCCATTTCTGCTTGAACCACCCACGATTACATCACCAAGCAACAATGCATCGACTGGCAGCTGTCGTAATTTGACAGCTCTGATGCCACGCTGCACGAAAACATCATTTCTAATCACTCCATATGTGCTCACAGAAATTCAGACAACCTGCATAATGCTGCTTTTAAAGGGTACTCTTTGGTCGCACGGGGAATGGCGGACGAGCACCTTATTGTGGTCTTACATCTATAGTTCTACGGGTGTGTTCTATTTATATCTAAGAGGCTAGCCCACTTGTATGCTTGGTGGGGCGACCCATTCAAACAGTGGCGTCTCTTAACGGAAGTTGGGTAATCGAGTCTTGACACGAATTTCCGACAGATGGCGATAATGCTTGTCAGCAAACACTCTTGGAACTCTGCGTTAACTATATTTGCTCAGTTCACCAGTGTGAATTAATTATAAGATGAAATCCACCCAAAGGTGGAATACGTTACTAGTATGATTGAGTTGTACAACGGATACAGTTACAATTATTATATAAAATCCTACTGGTCTGCTATTCTCGAAAGTACCATTATATCGCCCCCAGGCGTCACCACGTTCATGTTATCACTGCGAATTCTGTGTCCGTTCTCAAGTCACTGATACCGATCCTCGCGGTTTTTCTGGTTCTGTTAAAAAAATTATGTATGCAGGTTTCATTCTGGTTGTAACCCTGAAACATGAATGATCAGAGTCCCCGTCTCAAGTTTCTGACAGAGTCGGAGACAGTAAGCGACGGACTCTAAGGTTGTGCTAGGTACTTTTGCAGTTTAGTCCCGCATCTCGAAAAAACATGAAAACAGTCACTTAAACTCATTACATTTCACACAACATGCATCTATAGACTATACTACATCTATATTACAATTTTGCGTGATAAAAAGTCTGTTAATCAAACTGAAAACAATGTATTCTCTTTTTTATGTGTAAGCATTAGTTAGGAAACTCGGGTGGGTAGTGCTATATTAGATTTCCAGGAAATAGCTGTTTTGATGGGAAAGAAGAAGGTACTTTGGACAAGATTTACATCGGGTGTTCACATGGACTACAATAAAAATTTGCAATGGTGCCAATTAACGAAGTTTCCTGTGATGAAAATATATACATGCAAAAACAAGCTATTTTGTCCACATTTCGTTCTTTAAAAATCAGTAATTTTTTTTAAATAACAAGAGTATATGTATAGTAAAGGTATAGTAGTTATATGATGTAAAACGTGGTGACTAAGTGGCTGTTTCATGTTTTCTTCAAGGTGCAGACCTAAACTACAAAAGTTCCTGCAACTATTGGTAGTCTGCTGGCAGCCCCACAAATAAATACAAATTAAATATAATGTATTTTTTAGCCATTGGTCAAACAGATTTATGGCATCACTCTGCATGCGCAATCAGCCATTACCTCTGGTGACAGTGCCAGGGGCTGTGTCAATAACCCAGTAGATCCCTGTTAAACTGGACAGTTGCCTGCCTGCATGTTTCAAGTTATTCTACTGATGTTTTATATCTGTCTGCTGCATTCTCTCAAGTTGACTGCTTCTGGTCTCTAGTCTACAAACACGTCATGTGACACAACCACCCTCTCTCAGATAAACCCCTTCAACTGTGACAATGACCACCGAGTGTGTCCATGCAGACGACAAGGCTGTCAGACTTGGGTGTAGAAAGTTTCGCCATGGTGACAACCAACCGGCTCTTGTCGTTCAACTCAGTCGGTGATTTGCTCGTGCGTCGCTAAGTAATCAGCGACACAATGTAAAGAGACAAGCCGTGTCGCTTCGTCCGACGTAACATTTACTGATTTAGTGACACAACACGAACAGTTGTCAACCATGAGCAGAGGGCAACTTGGACAAACGGTTTCTATCACATACGTAATGTTATTACTGACATTGTCATTGACAGCAGAAGAACGGACACAAAAACAGTTGTAGAACACGATCATAGCAATGGACGTTGTTTAAATTTCTTGGATTATTCTGAGGGGAAACTACTTAACCTATTTATTGTCGTTGTAGGTAGGGCTAGGCTAAGCCTGTGCCTAAGGAAATGAGACGTCGATAATGAAGAATACTGACACTGACATACGTGACAACCAGCAACATGTACAGCTTTGATCTGACACCAACTGCAGATTCAGAGGGGAACAGACAATGTGACAGCCTGTCTGCCTGTGTCAGTCGTTGGCGTTGTTGACATACCTGAAGAATGGGAATTTTGATTTAAATTGTCTACATAGCCATCACGATGGCACATTTGGTTAAAATTTCATTTACCTGCAAGTTGCCACCTGTCGACTACTTTAATTACCATCTTACTACTATTATTATGTTCAGTGACACAACATAACACAGCCTGACATATATAATTACGCTACAGGATTTATGTACTACAGATGTATCTAACTATAATTACATATTATCAAAATCGTTTTTTTGCACATCTTGTCTGCACTGATTTGTTAATGTGTTGGAACAGAGTATTAATGTGAAGTGAGGCAGCACATAGATTTATTAGATATATCATTTTATATATTTGCATTTCCAATATTGGCTGTGAAATAAAACAATGACAAACTTGAAAACAGAATGTCCTATCACTTTATTTTCTCACAACTCTACTAATTTGCACACACAGACACACACAGGTTAGATATTTGACTTGACACACCTTGGCTGTCCACTAGCTCAAAAGACACTGGTCAGTAGATTATGATTGGTGTCCAGCCACGATAAATCAAGCAATGTGGAATTCAATCGAACTCCACAATCACAGCCACTCAATATAGACACACAACCAATCAAATCCATGAAAGAATTTTAAGTATAAAATAAAATAGCTGCTTTTGCAATATATTTAGTATACAACTGCTAAAATACCACAAACAGTGATTGTTTCGTAGTTAACGACACAGATGACTTATTGTTTTAATAGAAGGCACTGAACACCCTTTGTTGACAGTCACTATGATGTTAATTTTGTGAATGTGGCAGTGAAGTCCCACACTGTGAGTTGTCGCTGTGATCTAGAGGTTGGCTGCCGTCTCCTGGTACAACCAGCACCAGCTTCTGGACGGCTGCCGTGACACTAGCTGTTTATGAGAACAGACAATGTCATAACCCGTCTCCCTGTGTTACAAACTTGAATAGACACTGTCACAACCCGTCTCAATGTGTTACACACTTGAATAGACACTGTCACAACCCGTCTCAATGTGTTACACACTTGAATAGACACTCACAACCCGTCTCAATGTGTTACACACTTGAATAGACACTGTCACAACCCGTCTCAATGTGTTACACACTTGAATAGACACTGTCACAACCCGTCTCAATGTGTTACACACTTGAATAGACACTGTCACAACCCGTCTCAATGTGTTACACACTTGAATAGACACTGTCACAACCCGTCTCAATGTGTTACACACTTGAATAGACACTGTCACAACCCGTCTCAATGTGTTACACACTTGAATAGACACTGTCACAACCCGTCTCAATGTGTTACACACTTGAATAGACACTGTCACAACCCGTCTCCCTGTGTTACAAACTTGAATAGACACTGTCACAACCCGTCTCAATGTGTTACACACTTGAATAGACACTGTCACAACCCGTCTCAATGTGACAAAACTGTCACACCTCGTCACACTGAATAGACAACATGTCAAACCCGTCTCCCTGTGTTACACACTTGAATAGACACTGTCACAACCCGTCTCAATGTGTTACACACTTGAATAGACACTGTCACAACCCGTCTCCCTGTGTTACACAACTTGAATAGACACTGTCACAACCCGTCTCCTGTGTTACACACTTGAATAGACACTGTCACAACCCGTCTCAATGTGGTACACACTTGAATAGACAAATGTCAAAACACATCTCCCTGTCCTACACTAGAGAACAAACAATGTCACAACACCTCCTGTTCACAGAAAACACTGTCACACCTTTGTCCTACAGAGACATAGACACTGTCACAACACCTCCCCTGTCCTACACGAGACAAAGACAATGTCACAACCGTCTCCCTGTCCTACACTTGAATAGACACGTCACAACCCTCTCAATGGACAACAAAGACATGTCACAACCCGTCTCCCTGTTCCTACACAGAACAGACAATGTCACAACCCGTCTCCTGTCCTACACACTTGAATAGACACTGTCACAACCCGTCTCCCTGTGTTACAAACTTGAATAGACACCGTCACAACCCGTCTCAATGTGTTACACACTTGAATAGACACTGTCACAACCCGTCTCAATGTGGTACACACTTGAATAGACAAATGTCAAAACACATCTCCCTGTCCTACACAAGAGAACAAACAATGTCACAACACCTCCCCTGTCCTACATGAGACAACAGACAATGTCACAACACCTCCCCTGTCCTACACAAGACAACAGACAATGTCACAACACCTCCCCTGTCCTACATGAGACAACAGACAATGTCACAACACCTCCCCTGTCCTACATGAGACAACAGACAATGTCACAACACCTCCCCTGTCCTACATGAGACAACAGACAATGTCACAACACCTCCCCTGTCCTACATGAGACAACAGACAATGTCACAACACCTCCCCTGTCCTACATGAGACAACAGACAATGTCACAACACCTCCCCTGTCCTACATGAGACAACAGACAATGTCACAACACCTCCCCTGTCCTACATGAGACAACAGACAATGTCACAACACCTCCCCTGTCCTACATGAGACAACAGACAATGTCACAACACCTCCCCTGTCCTACACGAGACAACAGACAAATGTCACAACACGTCTCCCTGTCCTACACAAGAGAACAGACAATGTCACAACACCTCCCCTGTCCTACATGAGACAACAGACAATGTCACAACACCTCTCCCTGTCCTACATGAGACAACAGACAATGTCACAACACGTCCCCTGTCCTACAGAGAAACAGACAGATGTCACAACACGCTCCCTGTCCTACATAAGACAACAGACAATGTCACAACACTCCCCTGTCCTACATGAGAAAAAGACTGTACAAACTGTCCTGTGTACATACAACAGACTGTTACAAACTCCTGTCCTACATGAGACAAAGGACAATGTCACAACACCTCCCCTGTCCTAATAACAACTGTGTAATTGTCAAACGATCCCGCTGGTCCTTGAGATAAATGACTGTGTTGATGTACAAACTGATCCTGTGGATACAGACTGTCACATCTCTGGCTATAAAAATGACTGATGTCACAAACTGTCTTGTTATGAGTAAAAAATGCACAACTGATCCTGTGTATTGGAGAAAAGACTGTCACAACACTGATCCTGTCTTGGAGAAAATGACATTGTACAAACTGATCCTGTGGTTATTGAGTATAAAATGACATGTGACATTGTTGTAACAAACAGATCCGTGGTTTGAGTATAAAATAACCGTTGTGTTTACAAACTGATCCTGTGGTTTGTAAAATGACCTGTCTATGTTGTACAAACAGATCCCGGGGTTTTTGGTCTAAAATGACTGTGGTTGTTGTACAAACTGATCCTGTGGTTGTTTGGTGAGTATAAAATGACTGTGGTTGTTGTACAAACTGATCCTGTGGTTGTTGAGTATAAAATGACTGTGGTTGTTGTACAAACTGATCCTGTGGTTGTTTGGTGAGTATAAAATGACTGTGGATGTTGTACAAACTGATCCTGTGGTTGTTGAGTATAAAATGACTGTGTGGTTGTTGTAAAAACTGATCCTGTGGTAGTTTGGCGAGTATAAAATGACTGTGGTTGTTGTACAAACTGATCCTGTGGTTGTTGGGTGTAAAATGACTGTGGTTGTTGTACAAACTGATCCTGTGGTTGTTGGGTATAAAATGACTGTGTGGTTGTTGTACAAACAGATCCCGTGGTTGTTTGGTGAGTATAAAATGACTGTGGTTGTTGTACAAACTGATCCTGTGGTTGTTTGGTGAGTATAAAATGACTGTGGATGTTGTACAAACTGATCCTGTGGTTGTTTGGCGAGTATAAAATGACTGTGTGGTTGTTGTACAAACTGATCCTGTGGTTGTTTGGCGAGTATAAAATGACTGTGGTTGTTGTACAAACTGATCCTGTGGTTGTTGGGTGTAAAATGACTGTGGTTGTTGTACAAACTGATCCTGTGGTTGTTGGGTGTAAAATGACTGTGGTTGTTGTACAAACTGATCCTGTGGTTGTTGGGTATAAAATGACTGTGTGATTGTTGTACAAACAGATCCTGTGGTTATTGAGTATAAAATAACTGTGTGGTTGTTGTACAAACTGATCCTGTGGTTGTTGGGTATAAAATGACTGTGTGATTGTTGTACAAACAGATCCCGTGGTTATTGAGTATAAAATGACTGTGTGGTTGTTGTACAAACTGATCCTGTGGTTGTTGAGTATAAAATTACTGTGTGGTTTTTGTATAAAAACTGATCCTGTGGTTGTTGAGTATAAAATGACTGTGGTTGTTGTACAAACTGATCCTGTTGGGTATATAATGACTGTGGTTGTTGTACAAACTGATCCTGTGGTTTTTGGTGAGTATAAAATGACTGTGGTTGTTGTACAAACTGATCCTGTTGGGCATAAAATGACTGTGGTTGTTGTACAAACTGATCCTGTGGTTGTTGGGTATAAAATGACTGTGTGATTGTTGTACAAACTGATCCCGTGGTTATTGAGTATAAAATGATTGTGGCTGTTATACAAACTGATCCCGTTGTTGTTGAGTATAAAATGTCTGTGGTTGTTGTACAAACTGATCCTGTGGTTATTGAGTATGAAATGACTGTGTGGTTGTTGTACAAACTGATCCTGTGGTTGTTGAGTATAAAATGACTGTGGTTGTTGTACAAACTGATCCTGTGGTTGTTAAGTATAAAATGACTGTGTGATTGTTGTACAAACTGATCCTGTGGTTGTTGAGTATAAAATGACTGTGGCTGTTATTCAAACTGATCCCATGGTTGTTGAGTATAAAATGACAGTGTGGTTGTTGTACAAACTGATCCCGTGGTTGTTGAGTATAAAATGACTGTGGTTGTTGTACAAACTGATCCCGTGGTTGTTGAGTAAAAAATGACAGTGTGGTTGTTGTACAAACTGGTCCCGTGGTTGTTGAGTATAAAATGACAGTGTGGTTGTTGTACAAACTGATCCCATGGTTGTTGAGTATAAAATGACTGTGGCTGTTGTACAAACTGATCCCATGGTTGTTGAGTATAAAATGACTGTGTGGTTGTACAAACTGATCCCATGGTTGTTGAGTATAAAATGACAGTGTGGTTGTTGTACAAACTGATCCCGTGGTTGTTGAGTATAAAATGACAGTGTGGTTGTTGTACAAATTGATCCCGTGGTTGTTGAGTATAAAATGACAGTGTGGTAGTTGTACTAACTGATCCCGTGGTTGTTGAGTATAAAATGACTGTGGCTGTTGTACAAACTGATCCTGTGGTTGTTGAATATAAAATGACTGTGGTTGTTATACAAACTGATCCTGTGGTTGTTGAGTATAAAATGACTCTTGTTGTTGTACAAACTGATCTGTGGTTGTTGAGTATACAATGACTGTGGTTGTTGTACAAACTGATCCTGTGGTTGTTGAGTATAAAATGACTGTGTGGTTGTTGTACAAACTGATCCTGTGGTTGTTGAGTATAAGATGACTGTGTGGTTGTTGTACAAACTGATCCTGTCGTTGTTGAGTATAAAATGACTGTGGATGTTGTACAAACTGATCCTGTGGTTGTTGAGTATAAAATGACTGTGTGGTTGTAGTACAAACTGATCCTGTGGTTGTTAAGTATAAAATGACTGTGTGGATGTTGTATAAACTGATCCCGTGGTTGTTGTACAAACTGATCCCGTGGTAGTTGAGTATAAAATGACTGTGGTTGTTGTACAAACTGATCCTGTGGTTGTTGAGTATAAAATGACTGTGTGGATATTGTATAAACTGATCCCGTGGTTGTTGAGTTTAAAATGACTGTGGTTGTTGTACAAACTGATCCTGTTGTTGTTGAGTATAAAGTGACTGTGGCTGTTGTACAAACTGATTCTGTGGTTGTTGAGTATACAATAACTGTGGTTGTTGTACAAACTGATCATGTGGTTGTTGAGTATAAAATGACTCTTGTTGTTGTATAAACTGATCCTGTGTTTGTTGAGTATAAAATGAATGTAGTTGTTGAACAAACTGATCCTGTGGTTGTTGAGTATAAAATGACTGTGGCTATTGTACAAACTGATCCCGTGGTTGTTGAGTATAAAATGACTGTGTGGTTGTTGTACAAACTGATCCTGTGGTGGTTGAGTATAAAATGACTGTGTGGTTGTTGTACAAACTGATCCCATGGTAGTTGAGTATAAAATGACTGTGGCTGTTATACAAACTGATCCCGTGTTTGTTGAGTATAAAATGACTGTGGCTGTTGTACAAACTGATTCTGTGGTTGTTGAGTATACAATAACTGTGGTTGTTGTACAAACTGATCATGTGGTTGTTGAGTATAAAATGACTCTTTTGTTGTTGTACAAACTGATCTGTGCTGACTGCAGACGTTTAATCTGTATGCCTGTGTACTTGTTACTGTCTGCCAATGTGTCCTTCGCTGTGAAGATGTCTAGATATGTTGAGATTATCCGGGGTCTGGCCAGGAGGGGGTGACTGGCAGATATATGTTGAGGTGTCGTGGTACCTTAGGGTGTGGACGTGGGACTCCATCAATTGGGAGTTGTGGCTGAAGGTGTTCCAATCAGTCAGGTGTGCTGCAGGCTCTCCTGTTGAGGCGGGTACCCCTTTCCAGACAGGGGTAGGCTCCGGTCCCTGTGTTGCTGTTTTATCTACAACTGGGCAGAGATGGAGTAATCGTACTCGTGTACTTGTACTCGTACTCGAGTACGAAGGAAAGTAATCGTACTCGTACTCGAGTACATTACCAAAGTAATCGTACTCACGATTACTTCTCACGATTACATTTTTTTCATATGAACAGTTGCAAGCAAATATATTAGACAGATAAAAATGGCAATATTAGAAGTAATCTAATAAATGTAAGAATAATCAAGGTATTCATTTTCTATTACTGTTGAGCATTTCAATTAAATAAATATTCAGTCATATTTCTCTAATTAATACCTTCTCTTCCCAGAGAAGCAACATCTCCTCACCATCCTACTTAGTACAAAGTACAAGTTATATAGTGACAGTCCCTGGGAAGCACTGCAGGAGATAAGCATCCCCTAACATCTTGCTTTGTAATTTTAGAAACCAGGCCTCAGCCCCACCTGTACTGTTTGCTCTGTCAGTATGGTGTGAATGACTGGTCATATTTCCAACATCCAGAATCCTGACTGGGTCTGGGCGGTTAGCTGCTAAAACCCTGTCTATTATGTTTAATTAAGTGCAAACTGTAAACCTGTCTAAATCCACAACCATTCTGTGTTTGTCCCATCCAGACATGGGGTCAAATACATTGAAATGTATTTAAATACAAATATTCTTGAGGGATTACAAATACTTTTTAAATATAAATGTATTTAAATATGAATACATTGAAAAGTATTTCAAATACTTGTTCATATATTTTTCAAATACTTTTCATTTTGTATTACTGTGTAGGTAAAAGAAAAGCAACACATATATTGAGACATCTAGTTTATAGGCATAATTAGTGTTTTGCTCATATTATGATGACAGGCAGACCAGTGCTAGGGAGTATTGTTATTGCTAACTGCATCACAGTGACACCTGACTGAAAGAGGTAAAGGCCAAAATATATTGTTTGTATGTTACACCAGGAGGTCCATAATAATATAACGCCTATGTTGCCCTCAGAAGAGACACTGCTAATCATTGCTAGGATGTTGTGTGAAGAAGGCTCAACTTCAAAGTCAGCAAGGAAACCAGAATAACCTGGTGCCAAATTGAACCCTGACTAAAGAACAAAAGGGGATATTGACCTATGGTCACTGTTAGGTCCATCCTCTGGCTCTGAGCAAACACAAGTTGTGGTCACTGCAGGGCCAGGGGGAAGCCTGCCATTAAGTGTTTTCATCAGTAATTACCACTGTTGGGTGAAGTTGCAGTGCATTAAGGTAATCAGTTTGGCAGGCATTACATGTGACAGTGAAAAAGAAATGTTGATACTGACAAGGTATTTCAAAAAAATATTTGAACAAGTCAAATACTTTAGGAAAGTATTTAAATACAAATACTTTTAATTCCTAAACATCAAATACAAATATTTAAAAAAAAAATTAAATACTTTCAAATACAAATGTAGTTGACCCCATGTCTGGACCCATCTGATATACTACTCTTTTGAATATGCCCCCCTGGTTTTGAAGTGTTGTTATTGTAATGTATTTGATCATGTGTATTTGAAATTTTTAAATGCCTCCTATTTGTATTTGATTCAGAAACCATAAATTAAATTATTAATCCAGCATTAAATTATTCATCCAATACCTGAAAAAGTCGTCTAATTATTAATAACAATAACACCTGGATAGTGGATAGCAGTAACCAGTTAGAACATTAGTGACACAACAGAACAAGAATGACACCTAAGGATTCCATGAAAGTCGCCTTTATGTTAGAAATAGGATATTCATTAAAGTAATCATGAAAGTAATCATGCTTATATTGTAAAGTAATCGTACTCGTACTCGAGTATATTGTAAAGTAATCGTACTCGAGTACATTTGTTTCTGAGTACTCGTACTCATGCATGTTCAAAGTAATCGTACTCGTACTCGAGTACATTTGTATTGTACTCACTCCATCTCTGCAACTGGGGGAGCCGTGTGACAGAGCCACGTGCTACTTTGCACTCAAGGGTAGGGTGATGACAGTGAGCTGCGTAACTATCTCGTGCATGAGTTTTCACATGGTTTTACAATAGGTTGTTTTGATTCACCTGTCCAGTTTCACGTAAATATGTGTAATTTAAAATCTGCAGATGAATTTGCTTATGTCATTAAGAAGATGGCGAAATACATATACAATCATTGTGATTATACCAAGAGAGTAATCACTATACAATCATTGTTATTACACCAAGAGAGTAATCACTATACAAGCATTGTGATTACACCGAGAGAGTAATCACTATACAATCATTGTGATTACACCGAGAGAGTAATCATGATACAACCATTGTGATTACACCAAGAGAGTAATCACTATACAATCATTGTTATTACACCAAGAGAGTAATCACTATACAAGCATTGTGATTACACCGAGAGAGTAATCACTATACAATCATTGTGATTACACCGAGAGAGTAATCATGATACAACCATTGTGATTACACCAAGAGAGTAATCACGATACAACCATTGTGATTACATCAAGAGAGTAATCATGATACAACCATTGTGATTACACCGAGAGAGTAATCACTATACAATCATTGTGATTACACCAAGAGAGTAATCACGATACAACCATTGTGATTACATCAAGAGAGTAATCATGATACAACCATTGTGATTACACCAAGAGAGTAATCACGATACAACCATTGTGATTACATCAAGAGAGTAATCATGATACAACCATTGTGATTACACCAAGAGAGTAATCACGATACAACCAATGTGATTAGAGGATGTTGGAGACACTTACACTGCCACATTCCATTTCCTTCTGACAGTGACTGAGACATTCTGATGACCAAGCAAACTGCACGAGTCTTCTCTGCTGCCAAGTGGATGTTTGCGGCATCAGTTGTCTGGCAGAGTTGCTTACATAGCACGTCCAACGGGACCAGTTCCTGTAGCTACAAACAAATCCTGCATGACTGTGACATCAATTCACCAGTGGTCAGTGACTGTGACATCAATTCACCAGTGGTCAGTGGCTGTGACATCAGTTCACCAGTGGTCAGTGACTGTGACATCAGTTCACCAGTGGTCAGTGACTGTGACATCAGTTCACCAGTGGTCAATGACTGTGACATATATTCACCAGTGGTCAATGACTGTGACATAAATTCACCAATGGTCAGTGACTGTGACATCAATTCATCAGTGGTCAGTGACTGTGACATCAATTCACCAGTGGTCAGTGACAGTTACATCAATTCACCAGTGGTCAGTGACATCAACTCACCAGTGGTCAGTGACTGTGACATAAATTCACCAGTGGTCAATGACTGTGACATAAATTCACCAGTGGTCAGTGACTGTGACATCAATTCACCAGTGGTCAGTGACTGTGACATCAGTTCACCAGTGGTCAATGACTGTGACATATATTCACCAGTGGTCAATGACTGTGACATAAATTCACCAGTGGTCAGTGACTGTGACATCAATTCATCAGTGGTCAGTGACTGTGACATCAATTCACCAGTGGTCAGTGACAGTTACATCAATTCACCAGTGGTCAGTGACATCAACTCACCAGTGGTCAGTGACTGTGACATAAATTCACCAATGGTCAATGACTGTGACATCAATTCACCAGTGGTCAGTGACATCAACTCACCAGTGGTCAGTGACTGTGACATAAATTCACCAGTGGTCAATGACTGTGACATCAATTCACCAGTGGTCAGTGACTGTGACATCAATTCACCAATGGTCAATGACTGTGACATCAATTCACCAGTGGTCAGTGACATCAATCTCACCAGTGGCCAGTGACTGTGACATAAATTCACCAGTACAAGTAACTGGTATGTAAACAAAGTACAAACACTTCATTACAAAACTAGAAGTAGTTTTTACAAGTAACTGCATGTAACGAATTAGACTTTTAATAAAGGTCTTTATTTATAACAAAGTAGTTTTATCTAATGTAACTATACTTCTGATCTGTTACTTTTGTATACTCAATATGCAAAATAAAACTATCATCCCATCTCCCTTACATCTGTTCCATGTAAAATTCTTGAACACATCATCTACTGCCACCTTATGACTTACCTTGAAGAATACAACATCCTAACAGACCTTAACCATGGCTTCAGAGCAGGCTTCTCATGTGAAACTATTCTCCTCCTACGACACCGGAACCCAGACAGACATGGCAGTGTTAGATTTTAGAAGGCATTTGACACCGTTCCGCACTCAAAACTCTTTACAAAATTACCTCATTATGGAATCGGAGGCACAATACTTGAATGGCTAAACAAATTCCTGACTGGAAGAACAATGACAGTCGTACTCGACGGTAAAATGTCGAGAGAAATACCCGTTGATTCTGGCGTCCCACAAGGCACAGTCTTAGGCCCTTTGCTCTTCTTGTGTCACATAAATGACTTACCAACCTCTGTCAAATCTCAAGTCCGCCTCTTTGCAGACGATTGCCTATTATACAGGAAAATACAGACATTCAACGACCATATTTTGCTACAGAAGGACTTAACGCAACTTGGGAAGTGGGCAAATACCTGGGGGATGAATTTTAATACAAACAAATGTCACATCCTAAGCATAAAAAATAAAACACAATTCTTCTATAGCCTAAACAATGAAACTCTGGAATATTAACTACCAACCCGTACCTTGGCATCACCATATCTAATGACTTAAAGTGGCACTCACACATTTCTACAATAACCAAAAAAGCAAATAGCACACTTGGCTTCCTAAGACGAAATATACGCAGATGCCCCATTAACAGCAAACGGACGGCATACATTGCCCTTGTGCGCGCTGTCTTAGAATACGGAGCCAAGTGTGGGACCCATACCATCGGGGGGACATAGACAAATTAGAACAAATTCAACACCGTGCAGCTCGCTTCATCACTGGAGACTACCGCTCTAGACACCCAGGATCTGTCACAACCATGCTCCCCAAACCCTTTAAACCCTTCGACACATTAGACAATAGACGACGCGACCAAAGACTAAAATTCATGTACAGAACTGTTAGAGGATCTATCCCAGCTCTCCCCACTGAAACATTCTTCCGGCCCCAAAAAACAAACAAAAGACACATTAAGCCTAAACACTTCCCCGACCAAGTATCCTCAAATTTTGTCCAACAACTAACAACCAACAACACCAGATGTTTTATAGTACCCACAGCCCACACTGAACAATTTAAGAATTCATTTTTTGTAAAAACAATAGCCGACTGGAACCAACTAAACGAGTCGCAGGTCCAGGCTGAAACCATAACTGATTTCAGTCGCCTGACCTGCGGATCAAACACTCAATAACATGCGCACACACCCCCGTCGTATATAATAGCCACTATTGGCTTCTTTACGACGTATCCCATTCAGATTCAGATTGAGTGAAGGTTCAGATGGAGAAATTTAGTTATTTTTGTGTCACATTTTTGTGTGTGCAGTAGTGTTGAACAAATTTAGAATGTCGTGATGGTTTAATTAACTTATATTTTAGGAGGTGTCCGATGATCTCATCTCTTATGATAGATTCCATGGTCTTACGATATATTATATGGGATGTTGGTGATTCTGTTGTCACTCGCCTTCAACTTCAAGTGCAACACAAAGTGTTACCATGCACGAGTCGAGGCCGAGAATAGTGAATACAGCTGTTAAAATATTTACAAATAAAAGTATAGGTCTTTGTGAAATGAATATATAACCTGCATGTCGAGTCCGGAATTCGCCGGAAATGAACTTGGGTTGCACATATATGATTATGATACAGCAAGTGAACGCTGCTAACGATTGTTATATCGAGAGATCTTGCCGTGCCGGTTTGGGCAACAAACCGCTTGCGTCGCTCGGTCTGTTTACTTTTACATCTTTAAATAGAAAGTTAACACAACGACACGTGGGTCCTCGACAGGCGATAATAGGAGTCGAGCAAAAAACTGACATCGTTGCACGGGACGTTAGAATTATAGCTTACAAAGAATAAACTTATTGCTTTGCATAGTCGATGCTATGCTAATCTGGTACGACACATCAGCGATTGCTCGAGCAAAATATATAAAAACAGTACAATTATAAAGCAGCCATCCGTCAAATCACCAGCTCTTCCGCCATTTTGGTTTTTACATCCTCGGTTGCAAAATGGGTATATACAACTAATTGATTTCCATAGGGGGCCATTGTAACTTTTCTTTGATTTCCCACTGGGTTTTGAATCTATGGTATTGAAAATTTCAGTCATGAATTATCCCCCATTCGTACATGTTATGTATAAAATTCGTAAAAATGACATATCTCTTTCTCCCACAATCCGGTTTTTAACCTGGCATCGCTTCATTTTTGCTGTCACTGTATGCCAAATATAATTATTTCGCAGCGGTGATACCATGCTACGCAGACATATCATTTCCATTCAACAAGTCCTATATTTAGTGCGTTCAGAAAAAAAAGCACAATGTAATTATTTTAAAGGGAACCAAAAGGGAAATATTAAGTGCTATGCACGTGAAAGAGCTAATACAAAGCAACCATTCTGAACGGTAATCACATTTTTAACGTCAGTGGTTTATTAGTAAAATAATTCCAAAGTGGATAATTTTACTGAAATCATCGGCTTCATAGAGGCGTCCATGATGCGCCTCTTCCTGTTGTCTGACCGTGGTCTGACCACTCAGCACGCAGAACCGGCCTTAAAGTCACGTGTCCGATTGCGTGCGTCAATGCTATCGCCGTTGTAAACACAATGTTGTAAGATACGCGAACTTCGAAGAAGGACATCCGTTCGAAGAACGTTGCTTCGAATAGGATGTTTCTCACCGTATATACTGGGTCAAGATCCGCAGAAACGTCGGCGACGTCGAGTTTTCAAGTATGGAGCTGTGCAAACGAATTAGCGCGATATTTAATCACCAACGATAGTCGTCGAAACGGGTTACCGGTCGAATCCTTCCGTCGCCGTAGCCAAGTCATCAAAGCCCCAAGAAGGTTAGTAAATATTATTAAGTCTTCTGTATCTAAATTATTTGAATCTTGTACCATTAGACACATTGCGATGTCTGTCGAGATGACTTATGTACATACTGATATTGTTCGTAAACGTCCACCACAGTTAACGTTCTAGAAGGTATGTACACGGGATCATGGAGCCGCTAACTAGGTCCAAGCGAGTTAGGCCGTCCGATATTGTTATTCATTATTATTTGTTTTATTTTATCCTACTTTGAATGGTATATATCACGTTTGCATGAACAGAGGCATAAAAATAAGGTAATGCTACATGTCAATAACAAAAAAAACCCAGCTGAATGCAAGCCAGACAGTAGACGTCATAGTCAATCCGCATGAACGATAACATAGGCACTTTGATATCACTCGCTAAATAGCTTCAAAAGTACTGCCTTTCGAGTTTCGTAGCTACGCATGCAGTTCCTATTTTCAGGTTGACCGCTCTGAAAGTGCCAACATGACTGCTATATTTTTCAGTAAACATATTATTCAAACATAAAAAATAGCATTGCGAATGTTGTTTTCAATCATTCATGTTATTTGTTCAGTGAGAGAACAAATTACAAATTCTGTGTGCTGTATCAGTTAGATACTCATACAACATTGATACTAGGACATGTTACAGGCTTACAGTAAATGATGAATAATTAGCAAAATTGATGAGACATAACTTAAGTTATGTCTCATCATAATTATGTACTGTAAAAAAATCACTTTGCAAATTTGCAATATTATTGCCTTTATTGGTAGTTTCTTGAAATATTGGGGACACACTGAGCAAACAAGAAGAAATATTAACAGACTAGCATAATATACTAGATGGAACGTGGACTTGTAGATATCCCACAAGATCACTCTATCCAATACAACACTAGATCTTCGGGTAAACACTCGGTAAACATTTGGAACCAGTTTCTTCTCCACCACAATGAGTGGAATTCTCTACCCTCAACCATTGTGTCGTGCAAATCACTAATGTAATTCAAAAAAAATTAATCCAATGGTTTAGCAAGTAAGTCAGATGATCCACCATGCACATTAGCGTGATGTCTCAATATGACATTTTGCCAGTTAACAATATACCAGAGATGGAGTGAGTACAATACAAATGTACTCGAGTACGAGTACGATTACTTTGAACATGCATGAGTACGAGTACTCAGAAAACAAATGTACTCGAGTACGAGTACGATTACTTTACAATATACTCGAGTACGAGTACGATTACTTTACAATGTAATCATGATTACTTTCATGATTACTTTAATGAATATCCTGTTTCTAACATAAAGGCGACTTTCATGGAATCCCTAGGTGTCATTCTTGTTCTGTTGTTGTGTCACTAATGTTCTAACTGATTACTGCTATCCACTATCCAGGTGTTATTATTATTAATAATTAGACGACTTTCTCAGGTATTGGATGAATCATTTAACGCTGGATTAATAACTTAATTTATGGTTTCTAAATCAAATACAAATATGAGGCATTTACAAATTTCAAATACACATCATCAAATACATTACAATAACAACACTTCAAAACCAGGGGGGCATATTCAAAAGAGTATCCAATTCAAATATGTAGTATATCAGATGGGTCCAGACATGGGGTCAAATACATTTGTATTTGAAAGTATTTAAATACTGTTTTAAGTATTTGTATTTGATGTTTAGGAATTAAAAGTATTTGTATTTAAATACTTTCCTAAAGTATTTGACTTTTTCAAATATTTTTTCAAATACATTGTCAGTATCAACATTTCTTTTTCACTGTCACATGTAATGCCTGCCAAACTGATTACCTTAATGCACTGCAACTTCACCCAACATTGCTAATTACTGATGAAGACACTTAACAGCAGGCTTCCCCCATGGCCCTGCAGTGACCACAACTTGTGATTGCTCAGAGCCAGAGGATGGATTAATACCTAACAGTGACCATAGGTCAATATCCCCTTTTGTTCTTTAGTCAGGCTTCAAATTGGCACCAGTTTATTCTGGTTTCCTGGCTGACTTTGAAGTTGAGCCTTCCTCACAACATTAGCAATGATTAGCAGTGTCTCTTCTGAGGGCAACATAGGCATTATATTATTATGGACCTCCTGGCTTAACATACAAACAATATATTTTGGCCTTTACGTCTTTCAGTCAGATGTCACTGTGATGCAGTTAGCAATAACAATACTCCCTAGCACTGGTCTGCCTGTCATCATATGAGCAAAACACTAATTATGCCTATAAACTAGATGTCTCAATATATGTGTTGCTTTTCTTATATTTACATAGTAATACAAAATGAAAAGTATTTGAAAAATATATGAAAAAGTATTTGAGATACTTTTCAATGTATTCGTATTTAAATACAAAGTATTTGTAATCCCTCAAGAATATTTGTATTTAAATATAAATTTCAATGTATTTGACCCCATGTCTGGATGGGACAAACACAGAATAGTTGTGGATTTAGACAGGTTTACAGTTTGCACTTAATTAAACATAATACTAGACAGGGATTTAGCAGCTAACCGCCCAGACCCAGTCAGGATTCTGGATGTTGGAAATATGACCAGTCATTCACACCATACTGACAGAGCAAACAGTACAGGTGGGGCATATGGCCTGGCTTCTAAAATTACAAAGCAAGATGTTAGGGGATGCTTATCTCCTGCAGTGCTTCTCGGGGACTGTCACAATATAACTTGTACTTTGTACTAAGCAGGAGGGTGAGGAGATGTTGCTTCTCTGGGAAGAGAAGGTATTAATTAGAGAAATCTGATTGAATATTTATTTAACTGAAATGCTCAACAGTAATAGAAAATGAATACCTTGATTATTATTACATTTATTAGATTACTTCTAATATTGCCATTTTTATCTGTCTAATATAATATATTAGACAAGCAAATATTATTTGCTTGCAACTGTTCATATGAAAAAATGTAATCGTGAAAAGTAATCGTGAGTACAATTACTTTGGTAATGTACTCGAGTACGAGTACGATTACTTTCCTTCGTACTCGAGTAGAGTACGAGTACTCAAAAAGTACTCGTACTCGAGTACAAGTACAAGTACACGAGTACGATTACTCCATCTCTGGACTGGAGTGAAATGTTTGTAAGACGCAGTATTATTTTACCAATTATGTATTCAATACCACATTTACCAACATTAGGAAATTGCATGACTGAGCACTGTCAACTCTAGTGCATAAACACTAAGTGATCATGTAATCAGTTATCAAACCTTAGTTTATGTAATATGTATCACCACACAAACATACACACATCTCTATTCAATGAAGACAGCAGCTGGAGCAGCATCACCATCTATCTATCTGTGAATAATAAAGGCAACTCAGTATCTGTCAGCTGTCAAATTAAGATCTTAGTGAGTGTATGTCATCTGCAGAAAACTTCTGTACTCTATCCATGACCCGTTCCATCCTTACAGTCCCATTTGCTTTCTTGATAAATGTATCTAGCCTAATCCTGTCCTGGTTGTTGATATTGCCATTTCCAACACCAAAGTAAAGGACACTGTTCACTATTACACTGTAACATATATGCTGCTTATTTGGCGCAGATTGAATGATCTTTTTTCATATAAAAACATAGTAAATTCAAACAGTCAATATTTAGCACTACGGCATGTCCTGTTTATTTATAGGGATGGAACCATGGCTCTAGCAAGAACGTCCGGCCAAGTCCTAGCGAACCCTGACAACATGGCTGTTTTCTGTTCAGGACGCAAGCAATTGGAGCTGCAGAAGACACTACAGCTGTATGTTTACCTGCAGATCCACCAGCCCATGGCAGACAGAAAGAGAGGAATGGTGAATTACATCTTTGTCAGAACTCTGGCCTGGCCGCTGCCCACAATGACTGTCCATGTCGGAATTGCAGTCCTTGGGACAGATATGCCCAAGCTAATGAAACAAGATCTGCTTGTGTCAAGAGTCAGTTGATTTGTTCATAATCAATCCAACTGCTTATTTACAAATCAACTGATAATTTGTAAGGGCAGCAGTCAACAAGTGCTGAGTGTTATCCCATATCTTGTTCTCCGCTGAGAGCACAGAAGTTCCATCTTATGGCTGGTATACACTGGTATGACTCTCTGTACCCTTCGACCAAGCCTGCCATGGATCCACCAGGTAAAACTCTCTGTATATGGCCGACTTGGACACCTGAAATAAAATAAGGCCTAAATAAATATATCAACTATGTACAGTGGCGCAGTGGTTTAAAGCTTTGGACTCGGCTTCAGACTCTCAACTACGAGAACGAAACCATGTGGTGCTGTGTCGAACCTTGGGCAAGTCTGTTCACCCGTCATTGCTCCAATTCACTCAGCTGTGTAAACAAGTAACTGGCTATAGACGATGGTGGATATTTGTACACAAACCGTCTTGATTAATTAAATTTCAGCTTGGCTGGATGCTTCCCACAGTCATGAGATGGTGTTTAATTAAGTAGGTCTGCCAGGGAGTAAAGTTAAACCCCTTTGACAAGGACATGCTAAGCAGACATTGGGTCAAATACATTGACATTTATTTAAATAAAAATACTCTTGAGGGATCCAAATACTTTTTATTCCTAAACATCAATTACAGATACTTAAAAAGTATTTAAATATTTTCAAATACAAATGTATTTGCCCCCATGTTTGAGGATTGGATACCGCACTATATAAGAACTGTGTTGACAGGTGACATATGAAAATGGAGGTAACTCAATCCATTATCATTGTAGAATACATGTTGTGTTTTTATAAAATCATTGGAACGGTTTTTTAGTTCTGACATAGTGGACAACTGGGCATGCTACTCGAAATATTCTAGAATGATCCTAAATCAGTTACTGTTAAACATTAATTGTTGGGTATATTTCTACTATAGAATAATGTGTGGTGTTTTCATTGTATGAAATATCATTTGTATTATATAAATGTTGTATCATGTTAGTTTGCTTGGTGTTCTGGTTGCTCTAATGTTATTTTCATTGTCAATAAATTGTGAGCAACACATTTCACTGTTTATAATACATGAACATATACTTACATTTTTGTTGGCAGATACATGTGAAAGTTGTCTAACCGGTTACATTTGGAAGCACTGTCTGCTCCAAACACAGAATATAAAATCCATGGCCATTTGTAATATATCATGGCACATCTGAAACAGAACCAGATGTTTAAATTAGTTTTTCATGAATTAGAAATATTAGTAGCACAATGTGGAACCTGACAGCTACTATTATGGTTACCTCGCCACTATTATGGTTACCTCGACAACAAAGTTACATTGCAATTAAGATCACCGCAGAATATACATAAATATATCCACATATGTTATAGTTTAGAATATTTGTTCTGCTAGTTGTGTTACTTTTACCCAGTTCAAATTGTTATATTTAATAGAGACATTCCACTGTACATATATTTCAGCTAAAAAACAACTATTATTCAGCATGAAGTCGATTTCATAAAGAACATGGGTGGTGATTTTCTTTTTTATTTAGCCCTCCAGAATTATGCTCCAAACTTTCCCTTTAAATATACCACGCCTATTAAAAGAACAATCAATATTGACACCACATAGTTAGATAATTAATCTTTCCCCTATATGGCTATAGTTCGATCTACTGGTGTGTTCTATTTATATCTATGATTGACACACATCTGTTTCATAGCCGCACATGTCATGCTATATCAATAATACAAAAGCATGCCACAGTCGCTACTGTTAATATAATAATGTCCAGTATTTGAAAAACAACAATTAATCTGCATTTTTGTCACAGTTGTGGACAATTTGGAAATTGATTCCTGAAAACAGTTTTAAGCTAGGGCGAAGGACCGAGCCTGTCACTCTGTGTGGGTGTCACGCTGACATAAATCGCAGAGCCATGACCCCATATGATATTTGTTTCAAATTGGACCCACTGATTTGGAGAATAATACATGGCATGGCTGTGACTAAGAAGAAACTCGCCGAATCCCGGGATCGAATGCGAGGCCATCAAAATACCTGTCAGTGTTTCGAAGTTTCAGCGAGTTTCGACCACTTGTCAATGTCGCCTCGGCTTGTTACTCGCCTCTGCATTTCGGCTTCCGGCGGGTCTTGTTTACCAGCGCGTTCAGTTCTATCTTGAAAATGTTGGCCCTTATCGTTGCAACCGAAATTCAGCTATTTCTGAACGAAAATCATGTTCGCTTCACACGCCGGGTACACGAAGCGGATGTAAACATCGCGACGCGCCACCTGGCGATTATTTTAACGGAATTTTAAATACAGAGTTGCCCGCTCTGCCGCTCAATGAGCCAAGCATTTGCCGACGTCACACATCAGTCAAAATGGCGCGACTTACGAACTTTGATGGAAAAGGTGTTCAATTTTTTTTAAATTAATAAACCACTGACGTTAAAAATGTGATTACCGTTCAAAATAGTTTGTTTTTATTAACTCTTTCACGTGCATAGCATGTAACTTTTCCCTTTTGGGTCCCTTTAAGCAGAACTATAACCTGCTAGAATTGTGGGGGGCGCCCGGACCGAAACTGCAACCGACCAGCCTCGTTTTCACATTTGTTGACATCATGGCGAACTTGGAAATGTAGAAATTGTAATGTTATTGACATAATCCGGAACAAACCCTTTATCCCATATGTATCGAAATATATGTAAACTGAAAACTATAAATGTCTCTCACTATTGCGTGAAAAACCTAACTTTGCAACGAAACCGGTTTATGTTGTAATAAATGGATCAGTATCCATACCAATTCTATTTCTAGTCACCTTCCTTGGCTCTGCCTCTGCTCTGGGGTACCACAGGCAACCGTACTGGAGTCCCACTTTTCTTACTTTACATAAATTACCTACCCAACAATCTCACTTCAAACGTTCGCCTTTTTGCAGATGACTTCCTACTATAACAGAACAGCCTGGAAAGCCCTACGGAATTTGGTTATAAATGTGTTTGTTTAAATGCAAGGAGCATAGTAAACAAAATAAATGAACTAAACATTATGGTAGAAGATATTGACCCTCACATAATAGGTATAACTGAATCTTGGGCCACACCCGATATACCAGATGCCGAATTAGGAATGACAGGGTATGTAATGTTTAGGAAAGATAGATTAGGAAGGCGGAGTTATTTTATATATTAAAGAATCCATCCAGGCTTATGAAATAAAATTAGAAAAAGAAGCAGAATGTGAAGAAGCTGTCTGGTGTAACATAGTTACAGGAAACTCAACATTAACTGTTGGGTTAGTGTATCGGAGTCCAAACATAAGCATGGAAGAGAATGAAAAAATACATAACGCTATCAAAGAAGTGAGTAAACGGGACTGTATTATTATGGGGGATTTTAACCATGGGCATATACAGTGGACATCTCTACAGAGTACCGGGAGAGAGGATCAAGAGTTTTAAAATTTAGTTCAAGATAGTTTCCTTTCTCAACATGTGTTAGAAGCAACCAGGGGCGAGAACGTGTTAGACATAGTATTGAACTCGCAGAAGGAATTTTTTGATAATGTCAAGATATATGTGAGCCACTGGGGTGTAGTGATCACAACCAGATACATTTTATCATCAAAGTAAAGGGAGAACGGAATAGAAAAATAATGTACAGGAAAAAAATCACAAAGGAAGATATAAGGACATAAGGGAATATTTAGCAAAGATAGACTGGAATAACACACTGAAGAATAAGACAGCAACAAAATGCTGGAATATTTTAAAGAGTGAAATTGACTGTGTCGTTGACAAATTTGTCCCCTTGAAAAAAACAGGGGAAACGGTCAAAGAAGAAACACTTATCGAAGGAAGCCATTAGAAAAATCAAGTACAAGCAAATGATGTGGAAGACATATAGACATACCGGAAGCTCACACATGCTTGCACATACACATGCACGCTCAACACATGCACACGTTTTAGCAGGAATACTTCTGAAAACACACTACAAGAAAGTGTGTGCACGAACACATGCAGACATACACACGTCACATGCACACATGCTCTCTCATATACACACATGTCACATGTCGCATGCACATATGCTCTATTTGTTTTCATGTATACCCAACACATGCAGAGTACATATACATATCTGCACATGCAAGCAAACTGCCACACACTCTGAAACATGTATGCACACTTGCACACACACACATTCATATACTCATTCATACACTAATTCTCACACACACACTCACACATACACCAACAGACACACACGCGCACACACACACATACCCTGACATACACACACCAACAGACACACACCAACACACACACACGCACACGCACATCTTATATTGTCTACACATGGTGTACAGGGGTCTTGTTCTTGTAGTCTTGTCTTCTAGTCAGTGGTCAGTCCCGGAATGGTCAGTAATACACGGACAATTTGTGGTGTGTTTTAGAGTAAAAAGTGGACATTGACTGGCGTGTGTCCAGTTGTGTTTCCTGGCGACTGAGTTCCTAGCTCTAGCACTGGACAACAACATCATCATTTGGAACAACTACTTTGGTGAGTGATGTTTAATTATGTCATGTGTAAAGTGTGCCTACAACAAACTCATAAATCAATTTACCCTGTCTTTAATCATGTTTGTTACGGCTAAATTCAGTACTGTTTGATTCATAAATATACACAAATACACACATATAATATATATTTTGATTACAATTATTGGAAGAATTGATTTTGTAAATTGAATTTAATTGACTACCAAGTAGTCTGGTAATGTCACTAAACATTACTTTTCCGGAAATGTATATATGAAGGGCGTCAGGCCAAATCAAGATAAGTTAGGATGAAACTAGAATAAAATGATTGCCTAAACACATGTTGAACTAGGATATTCTCTAATGTATACATAAATGCTATAAATATATATTTAAAAAAAGTGCAAAAAGGGTTTATTTCTATACATGATAAGCACCATTTTTTTTTACCTAAATGCAATATATCAATGTTCAGCCAATCAGTACTACAATTCGGGTCGAAACGGTTTTGAACTTTGTTATCATTCCCTAAGAATTATGTTTCTAATATGCACCAACATTATTTTTTTTCATTTCATTATTTTAATCTTTGAGGATGAAACACAAAAGTGACTTCATCTCAAAATGAAGCTAAAAGAGAAGTGTAGTGTTTTGTGCTGAGATCCTGGGAATGGGAATGATGGCGTATGTGTGTCTGCAGAGTTCGGGACTAAACGGTAAATGGTAGCACAGTGTAGTCATGTTTTATTTCACCCATTTGTTAAGTTTACAATTCAAAGCCCTGCTATACATTTTAATACACTGTGCAATGTCAGGAACGACCTTGAACTTGGTGCAATATCAATAATAACATCTATATTATTTGTCATCTTTGTGACCACATCAAATATAGCCACCTTGCTATTAAGGTCACCAGAGAACAGTCCCAGGTTACTTCTGGAACAGTAAGACATCGGAAGCTCCCATTTGTATTTGGTAAAGTAATATGGTCCTTAAATACAACGTGTCTATCTTGTATGTTTATTTGGAAGTGTTTGCTTTCAGTGAGAAAGTGGGGGATGGAGATGGGCTAATGGTAATGAACATTAATATATATTGTATTTATTAATTTAGTTGACGTATATAACAATTTAATAGAGTACATATATCACTGTAGTTATTTAGCAAGCATGTTTTTATATAACATATAAAGCCATGCAAACCGAGTGTATATTTTGTTTTTGATTGCATCAGGGGGTCTTATTTATAGTATGTGGAAGGCTGTAGCTAAGGCATTTCATTGCAAATTCATGCTTTCTATTCATAAAAACTAGGGAAATTGTTGATTAGAACCTAAAATTATTATTTGTGGCAGGCACGTAATTGTTAATTCACGGGATTATATACCGGATCGTTCTTCCCGATATCAATGTGGAAGTTGTTATTTCAAAATATATTGTTTGACATTTTGAAGCATAGCTATGGCTTAATTATAGCAATTAGTCTCCAAATGATAGATATTTGTATAAGAGCTGTACAGTGAATAGGTTCCAACTTAAAAAGGAATTGCGAGACAAAAGTGCCTCTGAAACTCACCAAATGAAAGTAATTTCATCTGGTATCGGACACGGATGTTCATAGATGATCAATACGGGGCGTCTACTCTTTCAATCTATATTGATACGCTTATTTCAGGGCAATTATGTACCGATCCTCCCACATGCATAAAGTTATGTATTTATTTGCCAAATATTTAGCACCAAATTTGGAAACTGTAGAGTAGCTAGCGAGTTTCTATGTGACACTTGTCAACACTTTCAAAACACTTAATACACATGTACATAATCAGTGTCATCATGATGATGAATCACAGGGTCAAAGGTCAAGTTTACTAAAATCAACCTATTCACTGCAAGTAGTGTAAATTACCACACATAACATTGGATGTTTCGAAATAGCAACTTTAATATTTACATATACACACTGCATGGTTACTGAAAATACTTTTAAAAGAAGTATAGTAGATGTGTGCATTATAATGATCCAATTGCAGCTCAGTTTGTATTTTAGGTGATTTGAACTGTTGCATTAACCGCATGATCTGACATATATGCCCATATATGGCAAACTGTGAGTCCATATATGGTTTGTTGTTCCTATGTTAGGTGTAAATTAACACATTGTTACTATATTTATGAAATAACATATTTATGCACTTTGAAACAAGAAGGGTTGCACTCATTTTAATACCCCGGTGAGTAGTACCGAAACCCGCCCCGCACAGGGCCTTAGTGGGTTCAGAGACAATTGTTACGTTATGAAATCACGACAAAATTAAGCAAATACATGTTCTGCATTTTTTGTCAAACCTGTCTGTTTACATACACAGTGTTTCCTATACAAAATGATTGTTGACAACTATTAATCATAATATTATAAATCATGAAACTTGGTCACAGTGCCTAGTTATAAAGCGTATTAAACTTGTATACAGTGTATACACTTTATGAGCTGCTTAAACATGTATCTATAATTATGTCCAGTAATAGCTGCTTTTCAATTGTTTGTGTTCCGTATGCAGGGATAGGCCACTTTGTTAATCTTGCACTCATGGTAGCTGATTGAATATCTGTGCTCCTGTGAAACCAGTTTGCAATGTTCTCAATAACTGCACACCTAAAATGTTTATACATATTTATATTACATAATATTATTATCCAAATGCAATAATCCCTTTAAATAAAGACAATTGGAAAAAATAGTGGCCTAACCCTGATGCTAGCAGTAGACTCAGCAAGACACCCACTTAGACCATGTCGCCCCAATGAGGAGGGGGGTGTGTGAGACAAGGGGGTCACAGGAGAAATACTGGTAAAATTGTAACCATCATGATATGTTGTGAAATTCCTGCCTCGCAATTACACGTTTCATAGTTGAAGTTTTCTGGGAAATAAAGTATTTATCAGAGAAATTAATTACACAGTTTTACGGACTATCTTAGTTACCCTAAATATGACAAACAGCGATAGTGAAATGTCTTGGTAACCGAATGATAACAGTATAACTGTTGTAGCATCTTCCCAGATACACGGCTGAAGGTGAGACGTATCAATACACAGGGCCGTCATCCAAATCATCGTCGTCCGCATCTATTTCTCCATTGTCGAAGTATGTCATGTTATAATCTGTCTCCTGAAATAAAACAAACATATATCTTACAATGACATATTCGTCCGTCACTTATATATATATATATATATATATATATATATATATATATATATATATATATTGAAGGTAGCCCAAAACCAATCTAAGATTTGCACATGCAGAATGTAGATACAGCTTTTGAATAATTATCAACCATGATTGCTATGCTTGGCAAACATATTTAATGTTTATGTTTCCCACATTCCATAGCTAAATGCAAGGTACAACTAATTGAGCCCTCTTACTGCTAACAACCACCATACCTGGCTTAGTCTAAACAATGTGGAACAGACAAAATAAAAAATATCTATACAAGAATGAACCCTTTTGACCTCAAGTCGGCCGTACCCGGCAGTATATATTAGCGTCCTGGTTTAATCTATTCCAGAGGGGCTCTGGAGGATACCTTTGAAACACATTTAACTTGAAGGGTTAACATATCGGCAATGCATTGTGGGTATTTATGGCTACCGGGCTATTCAAGTTTACGGAGTTTCATGCATTTTTTCAAGTGCCCTATTTTTTGAGTTAGCAAAATGGCATCAGCTGGACTGAATCATTTGACTGCAGATGAAATCTGCTAAAAGATTTGCTATTCAAGCCGTTTCACGCATCGAATATGTGACTTTAATACACTGTAGATGTTTCATTTCGAAGATCGTTGTTGTCAGGGAAGTTGGTCGGGCAAGCTCATTTTGTAAACACACTACGTCTACGAGAAGAGTCCCATACTCGGTGTTATGACATAACACAATGAACGGGTAGTTGTATTAAAATTACTGTGGTATTTGTAAGTGGTGTAACTTGCAGGACTGTTCTGTTGTTTATTTATTGATGGTTCGGCCGAGGCTGGCAGGGGTGGTAAGAGAAACACTTGGCCACTGTACTGTGACTGGGCACTAGCTGCTCATGTTGTCGAGTATGCTTCCATTGTATTCGAGTATATGCAACATTAATTATAAGGTATAATAATAATATTGGTACCAATGTGTAGGTAATTACTCTGTCTTGATATACTGGCGCATCTGTTGCATTATGGTCAACTTTTTTATTAATGAGAAAGCATATCTACATCCAATGTGAAGATAATTATATGCCCTTTAAAATAATGTTAACTTGCAATAACAAAAGACCTACGCCCCCAAAACAGACACCCCTGTAATTTTTCGGAATCTGAAGAACCAGGGGCTTTACAACAAAAACCTGGCTGAGGTCTAAAGGGCTAAACAGACTTTTTGCACTTTACCTCCTCCATTTCTTCTTCATCATAAAACTCCTCTAGGTCTTCGTTGTCTGCATTCTCATCTTCTGCTGCTTCATCCTTGTCACTTCCGTCAGCCTCCTTCTTCTCCAGGACCTGGTGACATCACACCACAAACTGATGACATCACACCACAAACTGATGACATCACACCACAAACTGATGACATCACACCACAAACTGATGACATTACACCACAAACTGATGACATTACACCACAAACTGATGACATTACAACACAAACTGATGACATCACACCACAAACTGATGACATCACACCACAAACTGATGACATCACACCACAAACTGATGACATCACACCACAAACTGATGACATCACACCACAAACTGATGACATCACACCACAAACTGATGACATCACACCACAAACTGATGACATCACACCACAAACTGATGACATCACACCACAAACTGATGACATCACACCACAAACTGATGACATCACACCACAAACTGATGACATCACACCACAAACTGATGACATCACACCACAAACTGATGACATCACACCACAAACTGATGACATCACACCACAAACTGATGACATTACACCACAAACTGATGACATCACACCACAAACTGATGACATCACACCACAAACTGATGACATCACACCACAAACTGATGACATTACACCACAAACTGATGACATCACACCACAAACTGATGACATTACACCACAAACTGATGACATCACACCACAAACTGATGATATCACACCACAAACTGATGATATCACACCACAAACTGATGACATTACACCACAAACTGATGACATTACAACACAAACTGATGACATCACACCACAAAGTGATGACATTACAACACAAACTGATGACATAACACCACAAACTGATGACATTACACCACAAACTGATGATATCACACCACAAACTGATGACATTACAACACAAACTGATGACATTACACCACAAACTGATGACATTACAACACAAACTGATGACATCACACCACAAACTGATGACATTACAACACAAACTGATGACATAACACCACAAACTGATGACATTACAACACAAACTGATGACATCACACCACAAACTACCCTGGTCTGTACTTCCCATCACACAAATGTTTTAAAATTAACCAGTCCATGTCCCAACAGCAGAAATGTTTTTTGCAGGAACTCTAGCATTAAGCTGCATTCACACCTCCACTTTAAAACAGTTTAACTAATACGGTAAAAAATGACACGTGTGAACACGATTTAGCGCTAAAACGGTTTAACTAAAACGGTTTAACTAATCCACTTCAGTAGGTAGATTAGCTAAACAGTTTTAATTAAAACGGTTCAAGTTGCACGTGTGAACGCAAGCTAATTAAGTATGTCACAATCATGCGCATTTTTGATCTCGCGTCTCGTCGCTTCCTGTTGTAAACATTTTCGTGAATTGGCGCCAGCATGTCTCCGACGAAAGATTTACCAGCACAAACGCAACGAGATAACAATGGGGGTTTCCGTCTGCTGTAGGAAATGTGGTCCAATGATCGCGTGCAATCGGACTTGGAAGGCACTGGCCGAAATTTTACGATATATCGGCGCATTGCCGATCGTTTTGAATGGTGTGCTGGTCGAGGGCGGGGAGGCGGGGGCCAGCGTGACCAGGAGGTCAGAACAGAAGGCAGAATCCTGCCGTGCAAAAATAATGAGTCGGCAGCAAATGTCGTCTCCTGTCTGATGCTGCCATTGTAAATACAGAGAGTTGCGTGGTGGCAAGTACGGTATCATCGGCCATTTTGCTATGCTGGTTTGTGCATGTGCTTCATATCAACTTCCGCCTTAAAACGGTTTAGCTGTTGTACGTCTGAACGCTACCAATTTCCCAGCATAAACCAGTTTAACTAAATCGTTTTAATTCTGGAGGTGAGAACGCATCTCTAGATCATAGTTGGACAGATTTTTGTGTTTTGTCATTGAATTGGGTTAGGAAGATAAATAATGTATAATTTTATGCAGTGAAAAAAATAGAATGGTTAGGAAGATAAATAATAATGTATAGTGAAAACAAAATAAAACTGAACTTACTTCGAGCTGTTTTGTGATGTCTACATCAACTGTTTTGGGCACATCTGGTGCCGGTTCACTTGGGACCATTGCTACTTTCTTCCTCTTTGTCTTAGAATTTACTCTCAATTCTGACGGGATCCTTGACCAATCTGCAGGAAGACAATTGTATGTACCACTATATGGCACTAATGCAGTACTATGGTAAACACTGTAAATAACAAAATTAGAGCAGAAATTACCCACACATTACTGTCATTACACCAAATTAAGGTTTCTTCCCAATTTGAAAACATAAGCCAGGGTGTTGTGATAACTTTGCATAATATTCTAATTAAAGTAGATTGATAGATATGCACGCCCACAAACAAACACACATAGAAGTTTAAGTTCATTCTTTCTTACCAGTCAGTATTTCTGCAGTAAGTTTCACATGTAGAAGATTATGTCACACAGTTGAAACATAAATAGTTAGGACTAATAAAATATAAATAAAAAAAACAATGAATGTAACTATGTAACAAGAAAACAATGAATAGAAAGAAGTATTGCAATATTATACCAAGGGGTAGAGTTTTGGACTCTACTAAGAGGACCCAGGTTCAAATCTTGTGCAGCGGCAAGTTTTTTCACTCTACATTGCTCCAGTTCACTCAGCTGTATAAATGTCTATATTAAATGAGTACCTGGCTAAAGAGAACTGGTGGATATGTGTCCGAACAATGTTTGCACATTGAGCAGTCCTGCACTATATAAAAACTTACCTTTACTGTATCTATGTTCTAATTTCTCTCCCACCGTAACTGTTTTTGAATTATTATGTCTGACAGGGTTAAATCATCAGTGATCTTCCAGTTAACAGGTGCACACAGCTAATGCATCACACATGCATCTGAACCACAAAGGGGTAAACAGCATGTACAATGTGAAATCTGAAATGAAATTTAAAAACACGATATTTTGTAAATATAAATATTTACAAAAATTCAATCCGCATTGCCAATAATAAATAATTTTGCCTGATTTTTGGGGATATGTCTGGATTTGTTTTAAAGAAATTGTCCATGTGGTTCCGATGCCTGTGGGATGCAAGTACATCTGCTTGGTTACATCAACTCCAGTGTTTCCCCGCTATATGATGAGCAAGGTGGGCCACCTTGTTGTTTTTTAAGCCATCTCACTCTGGCTATACCAAAATTGCCATCCTGTAGCTAGTTCTGGCTATAAACATGTTTACATGCTGCTACCTTAGTAGTTATGCATTTGTTTCCTCTCTGTTTCTCAGGGAATATGTTAAAACACCCTTTAGAATGCACCAAGAAGATAGTTTTTAAAAATAGTTCTGGGTGGCCATGCCTCAGATCCGCATAGTGTCACATCACACCTTCAGTGCTCACTCGGCCCATCCTACCACCTCACATATCATTTCATTCAGGAGAAACACTGAACTTGATCGAATTAAATTTGTCTAAAACTCAATTTAAAGAATAACATCTGCCTACTTGGTTTCTTTGTACCGGACGCATGTAGAATGACATCCCAAAATCATACACATCAAAAAAGCTAGTAAGACAGTTCTGAACAGGCCCAAATAACTTCGGCCAGTTAAATGGAAGATTACCAAATCATCACCATGACGAATGGCCATCACAGCTGATGATTTGGTAATCTGGCCCTCTCCCCCACCTGGCTCCCAGTGTTCCTCCCCCTCTCCCCCACCTGGCTCCCAGTGTTCCTCCACCTCTCCCCCACCTGGCTCCCAGTGTTCCTCCCCCTGTCCAAGCTGGTACTTGTCGGAGTAGCGTTCGATGTCCCTCTTCCTCTGCAGTTCCTTGAGGAAGTAGACAGACTCCTTCATGCTTCCCTGGTACTCCTGCTTGAGGGCGAGTAGGTAGTCTCCCTCCTCCCCCGCCTGAAGGGGCACAGGCTTCTGTTCCAGGGGCTGTGTGAACATGTGACAACAATCTATCACATGACTGAGGTCATGTGACATGACTGAGAATCAGCCCACTGAAGAAGGCTGCATGATGCAACCAAAATATACGGAAAAACAAACAATTCTTGAGAGGTAAATAACTAACTAAATAACAATCTATGCATTCTTTTGTGCCAAATAAATAAGGTGCTCAATGATTATACCAGGAATATGCCCAGCACCCAGTTCTGTTTCATTCTTTTTCCCACTGACAGCGGCAGACAGGAACCATCATGCAGCCTCCATCACATCAACATGTCATCCTCAAATGTTCTTTCAGACTTGATTGGTTTACACATTACACAACCTCTAGCCATCGCCAGCAACATCTCGAGTTGTGCATTTTAAACTATTTTAAGCGTTTTTATTCTTCCAAAGTTTTAATTTGATTTAAATATTTGGAGCACAGGCTGCTATATCAAAACAGAACTGTCAATGCACCACAGAACTAATCACGGTTGCTAGAACCCAGCCCTTAAGGCTTAAATTAAACGAAGTGTCTACGCATACGTGAGCCATATCTTTAGACCCGTGGCTGTAGGTGCGCGCATCTGTTTTTCAATTCTGCGCACGCATGTTCCGTCAGTCTTGTCACATGTCATTGATACGGCGGGATGACACGAGGGAGCGATGTTTTCGGCATACTTTAAAATCTGACTGATAAAGATACAGCACTAGAGCTTATGTATATAAACATGCATGTGCGGGGAAACTCACATACTTTTGGAACTGACAGCTACTAAAGATAAGGCTCATGTATGGAAATCATGCTATTGAATGTCGTACATTTAGACAAACGATGCTAAATATACAGCTCATGTAACCAAAAATAAAAGCATGCGCAGAATGAATGCCGTATTTTTAGACTAGCGGCCTAAACATACGCGTAGCCACTGCCTAAATTAAAACGAAGAAGAAATGTGAAGGACTGTGGCACATCTATTGGAAATTTTAAGTGAAAATTGGTATGTATGTAGGTAAACCAGTATGTATGCTGTTCCATGGTGGTCTTGCGGAAATTGGGTGGGGGAAATATTGTGTTGACATAGCACTGTCGGCTTTCGGTCGCCTGTTCTGAAGTGTTCAGGGAGTTGCGAGTGTTGGAGATTATTTATAATCAAAAATCCGAGCGATCTCTGTATCTGTATCTGTATCTTAACTGGCAAAATGTCCTAGGGACACATCACGCCAGTGCGCATGGTGGTCATCTGACTTAATTGTTAACATGTTGGATTAAACTATTCTGAAATGATTTTAGTGATTTACTTGAGACAGTGTTTGAGGGGAGAGAATTCCATTCCTTAATTGTTGTTGGGAAGAAGCTGCTTCCAAATATGTTTGCAGAGTATCTAATTTGCAAGAACTGACTGTCATGTTTACGTGAGGTTCTAGTGTTGTGTTGGATATAGTGATCTAGCGGGATATCTATAAGGTTATGTTCCATTTTGTATATTATGCTAAGTCTTTTAATTTTTCTTCTTGTTTGGAGGGTGTCCCACTGGAGGTCTTTAAAAAGTTGGGTTACTGTTCCTGGTTCTCTAGAATAGTTATGTGTACAAAATCTGGCAGCTTGTCTTTGGATTCTTTCTAAGGTTTTAATATGTTTTAGGCAGTGTGGATCCCATGATGCTGATGCATATTCAAGTATTGGTCGGACAAGGGTTGTGTAGGCTATTGACTTAATGTGGGTTGGGCATTGATTTAGATTTCTCCTAATGACTCCTAGAGTCTGTTGTGCTTTCCTAGCGACCGAGTTGCATTGTGCTGTCCAATTTAATGTATTTGATATTTGTACACCAAGATAACAATGTGATTGAACAGATTTAAGTTGTTGGCCACAGAAGGTGTAAATATTTGGTGTCGGTTTTCTTGAGGCTAATGTCATTGTGAAGCATTTGGTGGGATTGAATTTCATAAGCCAGGTGTTTTGCCATTCCTCAAGTTTGATTAGATCATTTTGGAGGAGAGAAATGTCATTGTCTGATTTAATTGGTTGATATAGTAGGCAGTCATCTGCAAAAAGGCGAACGTTTGAAGTGAGATTGTTGGGTAGATCATTTATGTAAAGTAAGAAAAGTAAGGGCCCCAGTACGGTTCCCTGTGGTACCCCTGAGGTGACTTTAATTGGTTTGGATGCTGATCCATTTATTACAACCTGTTGAGTTCTTTCTGCAAGGAAGCTTTCTATCCATGACGATATTGGGCCTGTGATCCCATAGTATTTTAGTTTGTGGATTAGTCTTTTATGTGGAACTTTGTCGAATGCTTTAGTGAAGTCTAGAATGGCCATGTCTACAGATTTCTTTTCATCTAGATATTTGCTTATGTCATGGACAGTTTGAATTAATTGAGTTTCTGTTGATCTTTTTGCACGAAAACCATGTTGGTGGTCAGTTAGGATGTGATGTTGTTCAAGGTGTTTCATGATGTGGCTATGAATTATGTGTTCAAGAAGTTTAGAAATCACAGGTGTTAAGGATATTGGTCTGTAGTTTGAAGTTTCTGCCCTGTTTCCTTTCTTGAAAATTGCTGTTATGTTTGCTTCGTTCCAGGCTTTGGGGACTTGACCAGAGTCAACTGATGATTGGAAGATATCATGTATTATTGGTGTTAGGTGGTAGGCATATCTGTTTAGAAACCATGGTGGAATGCCATCTGGTCCTTGCGATTTAGAGGTGTTAATTTTTGATAGTTGGTCATGTACTCCTTTAAGTGAAATTGTTAATTCGGGTATTTTTCCATGTGGGCTGTCATTCAGATTTGGCAGCTTGGAATTTCCTTCATATGTGAAGACACTTTTGAACTGATTGCCTAAGGCTTCTGCTTTTTGCTTGTCATCGCTAATTATGTTTCCCGAATGTTGAGGTCCCCAATACCCTGGTTATCTTGTCTAAGTTTGGAAATGAAACTCCAGAATGCTTTCGGTTTGTCTGTTATTGCAGTTGTTAGGAATTGATTTATATAGGACAGTCTAGCAGAACGAAGGTGTTTGTGCATGTCTTTCCTGATGTTACAAAACTCTTGCCAGTCTTCTGGATTTCTAGATATTTTTGCTTTCTTATATAATCGTTTCTTTCTTTTGCACATTTTTTTCAAGTCTTTATTGAACCAGGGAAGGTTGTATCTGGAAGTTGTAAGACGGACTGGTACATAGTGTTTCATAATGTTGATGATTTTTGTTGAAACAAGGTTCCATTTGTCATTGACTGTCATGTTTTGGTTTAAAGAGAAGTATTCATGTGTGAAGTCATCGAGAGATTTCTGGATGTTAAGGTGGTCAGCTTTATTTCTGATGAAAATTTTTCGTTTGGGGCGATGTTTGCGTTTGGGTGAGATATTTACATCAATGATAATTGTGTTGTGGTCTGCTATGCCGTCTACTACATTTAGTTTCTTTATTAACCCAGGTTTATTTGTGAAGACAAGATCTAGGATATTGTTGGCATTTCCTTGTTTACGTGTGGGTTCATTGACATGTTGGATTAGTCCATGTTCCTCTACAAGGGAGATTAGTTTGTTGGCAGCAACTGTACTATATCCACTGTTAGGTGTGACATGGTGATTTTCCCAGTTTATGTTAGGAAGATTGAAATCGCCGGTAATTATGACATTATGTGTGTTTATTTTGTTTCCTAATTTAGATAGAGATAGATCTAGTTCTTCAATTTGAGTTCCTTGAGAGTCATGTGGGGCACGATAGAAGGTGCATATGATTATGGGTTTCATTCCTTTTATTTCAGTTTCTGTCCAAATGCTCTCACTGTTAGTGTTTAAGTTTGTTAGATGAGTTGTGATGAGATCAGCTTTGGATATTTGGAATACCCCCCTCCAGTGGTGCTTGTTTCCCTGTCTTTTCTAAAAACATTAAAGTGTTCTGGGAAAATTTCTCCGTTTTTAACTGAGGGGTCTAACCATGACTCTGTTGCACTGATTATGTCTGGGTTATGTAGGTTGTTTAGTACTTCGATGTCTGCTGCTTTATTCTTAATGCTTTGGCAGTTTATGAGGATGCACCGGAAGTTTGGTCTGTTCTTTTGTTTATAGGTTTTCTTGTTATTGGTTGTGTTGTTACTACTTGTAGTTGTTTCGTTTGAGTTATGATTGTTGTCATTCAGGGGGTCAAAAGGGTTTTCCGTCTGGATTTCACTATCTTCGAAGAACGAATTTGTGAAGTTGAAGTTATTGCAGTCAGGGCAAGCCCAAGAACATGACGAGTGTATTAATTGTTTGTATGCATTGTCATCTATGGCACAGCATTGTGTGTGTATCCATTTTTGGCAGTGGTCACACTGGATTGCTTTGTGGTTATTAAGGACGTCCCTGTGGCAAATGCCACAGGGTGCAGAGCAATCTGAACAATGCCATGTGTCAAGGTTTCGGTAAGTGCTATTAAATTCATGCCTGGATATTCCAGCGCATTTTATGTGAACTGTTTTGTTGCAGTCGTTACAAGTTAGGGTGAGTGAATTGGACTTTAGTGATTTCTTACATGAATTACATTTAGATCTATTTCTATTCCAGAAGTATGAGAGGTTCACAAAATAAGTGAGTCTCCCAACAAATCTGGAAGATAGACAAGTATAAAACTGACCGATTTAATGATGTGTCCATATTGTAAATCAAGCATAATTAATGGGGTGAATTAAAGAAACATATTTCTTGATTGATGATCTCGCCGTTTGACATGGTGGACGATAATAGGAGACTTACCGGAAAAAGCGCCGGTGGTTGAAGTATGGGTCCTGGCAAAGACTCGCCACGTCCGAAGCCTAAATTTTCAATATTGAAAGATATCCCCCTGCCTGCTCCCCCGCGCCCACCTCTCCGACCTGCCATTTTAGGCACTAATATTAAGAGGAGAAACCATGTGTCGCTAGAAAGACTACATGTTTTAGTCTACGTAAGGTGTCGCCACCATCTGTCGACATGACTGTTGGTTGGCCCGTGGTCTACAATGTGGCGCCACTGAGTTTTGCATTTCCCGCAGATGTTGGCGGTGAATCACATTAAAGTTCGTCGGCAAGTGTAAACGAAGAAACATTTTTGCTATCATCTTGGCAACTGTGTTAATTCCATCTAAAATACATCACTGATCAGAAAAAATGTTGTCCCATTTTTTTCTGATTGGTCTCAGGTATAGTTTTGGTACAATATAACCATTGGAGGACAAACACCCTATAATAGTCCGTCGGTAAATATCAAAAAATTATATCTTGTCATATTTTTGGGTATAATTAATCTTGGCAAATGGTTTTAATGTCGTCTAAATAATATTTAAAACCCCTTGTTGCCATTTTTACTATTTGGTCCCATAGTGATTTAGCAGCCATTTAAAAAATGGCCGCCAAAGTGTATTTCGCCGTACGTTATAACTGTTTCATCTTGAGAAATAATTATGGTATGTCTTATGGGGCAAGGATTTCAAATATACCATTCTTGGAATTTTCCGGCTTTCACGTCCTCCATTTTTTAAGATGGCGGTCATCAATACAAATGTCACAATATTTCCATATAACTACGTCATTTTGAGCATTAATGTTGATGATATTAGATAGCTTAAATGGGTGGGATACAACATTTCAACAATTCTAAAAAGTCCTTTTTGACCTCAACGTACTTCACCTGTGAAAATAATCGAGTTTGTCGGAAGTCATGGTGTATATTACAAAATGGCGAATATTTGAAATTCAGTAATGGTCAAAAGTAATACAATTTAAATAATCATGTCTACAAACCTACATTTTGGCATCGATGTTGTGGATCTAGATTACGTAGTTCTCAATAATTATAATAACAGATAAATGGCTTAGCCGGACGTCATCTTTAAAAATTGCGGATATCTGAAAGTCAGTCGAAGGTCAAGCATAAATTGTGTTATATCGTTATCTACCAAGCTATCCAATATCAACGTGACGTAGTTTTTGAGACATTGTGACATTTCAATTGACGACCGCCATCTTTCAAAATGGCAGACATGACATTCGGAAAATTCCAAAATTTTTATATTTGAAATCCTTACCCCATAAGACATATATCCCCGTACAACAAGTATTTCTCTAGATGAAATAGTTATTAACGTACGGCGAAATACAATTTAGCGGCCGCTTAAAAAATGGCCGCTAAATCACTTTAGGACCTAATCAAAAATGGCAACATGGGTTTCTATGTTCCAAATACCATTTATATAAATTTAAAGGCATTTATCAAGATTATAGCAACAATATGACAAGATTCGATGTCGACATGACATGTGCCGATGGACTATTAGCGATGGCTGAGCACGGTCCCTCGCCGATGTGACCGACAGGGCGGCCTTACGCCAGATTAGCTATCTACTAGGGTAGAGACGCTGATTAGTACACAGGCCGAATTTGAAATAACAAATTAAATAAGGATACCTTTTTTTATCAGATAACGCTGTATTATAAAAAAAAGTCTAAATTAAACTTATATTAACACAAAAATAAATAGAAGTAAAAATTTGCAGTTGTTTATAAAATAGGAATTACGGCAGGAATAACCAGTTTCCGTCAGGTAGCAGCATTGTTTATCCCCTCACGGATAACATTCAAACCGCCTGTAAAGCCACCAGACTGCCTGTCTTCTCGGCGAAATTACGCAGCCGAGCGATAAGTCGGTTAAGCAAGACTAAGACCGAATTTGAAATAGCAAATTAAATAAGGATGGGGCATTTGAGTCTCAAGCAAGAGTATGACAAGAACTATATCTCTCTGCTTGCCAGTATCAGCAGTACTCAACAACAGTTAGCGTTCAGAAAGACTGAACAGGGACATTTTCAAAACCAACATCACTCAACAACTGTTTAACAAGATTTAACAAGATTTAACAAGATTGCCACCTAGAGATTCAACTCTAGATGGCAGGTGGACTAGGAAGCCATTTGGCTTATCGAGAGTCCAACCTATCTACCTAAGTATACCCCGCCCGTCTTAGGTATATGTCGATTTTATTTTTAAATATATTAACACTACTAGCACCTACACAATCAGCTGATAATCTGTTCCATTCGTTTACTGTTCTTTGTGAAAAGGAAAATTTTCTAATATCTAGTCTACACTGCTTCTTTGCTAATGTAACTCCATGTCCTCTAGTCCTTCTCTCTTCCTTGACTGTGAAAAAAATATTTCTGTCAATATTTTCATATCCATTCAATATTTTAAACACCTCAATCTGATCTCCTCTCAATCTTCTGGTTTCTAGTTTGTTAAATCACATTCTTTTAGACGCATTTCATAATTAATATTCCTGAGTTTTGGTATCATTTTGGTTGCTCTCCTTTGTACTCTTTCTAGCATATCAATATCCTTCTTGCGATATGGCCTCCATGCTTGTATACAATATTCTAAGTGAGGCCTAACTATTGTTTTATACAGCGGTATTATTAGTTCTTTTTCTTTGTACACTATATTTCGCCTAATTAATCCAAGAATTTGGTTTCCCTTCGCTGCTGCAATTCCACACTGCTCTGATACCTTCATGTCAGCACTAATAGTTAACCCTAAGTCCTTTTCCTTTAAGGTAGTATTTAGTAGAGTATCCTCCATTGTATATTGTGCATCTTCATTCCCATGTCCTGTGTGAAGGCACTTACACTTTCAAAAATGAAACAGCATTTGCCACTTCTCAGACCATTCTATCAACTTATTAAGATCATCTTGTAAATGCTTCTATCTGCATCACTTTTAATTTTCCTAAACATTTTTGTGTCGTCCGCAAACTTCAACACCTTGCTTGTTATGTCTTCATCCAAATCATTGATATATATTAAGAATAAAATAGGTCCCAGTACTGATCCCTGCGGTACTCCACTCAAAACCGCTTTCAGTTTGAAATCCCCATCAAACTACTCTTTGTCTTCTATCAATAAGCCATTTTTCTATCCAGTTGATCATTCCATTTCCTATGCCATGGGCCTTTAGTTTAAGTAGTAGTCTTTGGTGTGGCACTTTGTCAAAGGCTTTTTTAAAATCTAAGTAGATTATATCTACTGGTGATCCCTCATCTAGCCACTTTGTGACATCTTCCAAAAAACATAACATATTTGCAATATAACATATTTGCAATATAATTTCGGTCGTATTATTCAATCCATGGCCAGTTGAACACAGTGCAATAAAATATAAGTGTTTACATATGATATATACATGCATGTGTTTTCATGTTTTAGGTACGTATCTGGCCTGTAACAAGAGACATTTACCTACAACTCATACATATATTTTTCCAAGATACAACTGATTCAACTCACAAAAATATATTCTTTAGTAACAGCAGAGCATGATGAGAGATGCCTTTGCAATTTGAATATTTCCGACTTAAAGGGAGGGTGTCAAGTCCTCTGCCCAGAATTGCACAAGATTGGGAGACTGTACCATATGCAGCCTAACGTCATCAGAAGACACTAAGCGAAAGCAAAAGTACGGTACCCGAGCTAGGTCGATGTATATGACTTATCCCTGTTCAGCTTTTATCAGCATCACAAGTTGTCACAAGATAGCACATGACAGTTGTGAAACTACTACGCTACTGTTTGTGTAGCAATCATATATGTCACGTTTATTAAATGGCTTACACAAAAACAAACTGTCCGATATTCCTTTTTATATTTGCTGATACGAACACTGAGCTGGCGGAATTCTTAAACAAGCACTAAGTCCTCAACATTAAGTATCGATGTTAACGCAAGTGCTACAAGTGTGTTCATAATGCTGTTGTTAGTGCCGCTATATAAACCATTCCTGATTGTGCTCCTAACAACCCAGATTATCCAATGCGATTCGGTGTTTATTTGTATTCAAACCATGGAGAATGATACGGGTCGGTTGTCGAATACACCATCTTTGCTGAAGGGTGTGGTTGCACCTAATGAAAACAACACGGGTGTACTAACTATCTATCTGGCGGTCAATCTGTGGCGGTACGGCTAGCCGCCGCTGTGCATGATGGGACTCGTCGGTAACACGCTCGTGCTGCTCGTGCTGAGGCAGGACGGACTCGGGCGGACGTCGACCAACGTCTACTTGAGCGCCATGGCCGTCGGTGACAGTCTCGTACTGATGGTCACCTCACTGGCGACATACCCAGGTTTTGCATGGGGCTGGTGGCTGCAAAATACGAGTTTATTGGCGTGTCACACAGTGTGGTTGATAAACCACACGCTGGTAGATGCTTCCACGTGGTTCAATGTCTCGTTCACTGTCGAGCGCTGCGTCGTCGTCCGCTTCCTGCTACTCAAGCTACGTCTGTACACCCCGCGCAACGCCGGCTTGTGCTGCCTGTGTTTGTTGGCGCTTGCCTTCGGTAAGAACATCGATATGTCGTTCATATACCATTTTACCAAGCGTCGCCTTTTGCCAAATCCCGCTGATCTACTACGATTATGTGTTCAACTACGGAAGGTGGATTACTCTCGTCTTCTCCTGCGTCATCCCGATGTGCATTCTTCTCGTTTGTAACTGGGTCATAAAACGAACACTGCGCTGGGAGTTGAAGTCAATGGCCGCAGAGGACTCAGTCACACGTACAACAGTCATGTGCCTGGGTGTGTCGATCGCATGTATTATATGTATACTTCCTATGTTTGTGTTCGAGATCATATACAAATATTATCCAGTGACACCACTGACTCGTGCTGTTGTTTGGCAGAATCACAGTTTTCCTGCGATACGCCAACATTAATTGTTTCCTCTACAGTCTCACAGGAGCTCACTTCCTGCGCGAATTGGTCGCATTGTGTCGCGGATGTGTCCAGTGCGCATGTGCGGCAGTGAAGGTAGGTCGCAACTAACTGTCTCATGTTATATGGGTCAAGTTCAGTCTGGAAGATTAATGCAGTTTCTTTTGTAAATGTAATATGATTGTGCAATTGTCTGCATACGCACAAGTTGGCGCACACGAAAAGATGATTATTTATAAGCAAAATAACCAGATCTTCAACCCAATATATACGGTATTGTATGTATTGTATGACATGACATCGGTGGAACATTTGACATTTTGCAACTCCCCTGCGAAATGTTCAAAGTTCACACTATACCCAACTGTCAGGTAGTAAACTCCCACTTGTAAATGTGGCTAACGCAGAGGCATGCGTCCCTATATTTGATGTGCGTGGTTCATAACGTCTTAACTCAATCCAAATTATAAGTCTTGACTGATATAATTACTTTTAATACTCAGTACGGTTTATTGGTGTGTAATAATCTTAGTAATGGGATTTTCTAGAACATATTACGCATGCACACTCGAGAAATATGGGTATTTGTTATGCGATAACTGATCATCCGATACGCAGGCGATATATTAATTGGCTACGGAAAACAGTTCGTACGCTCGGAGTGCAGACGTGTCAATTACGGTGCTGATTGGCACAGAAACAGCGGCTGGGAAATTTTCGAATTTCCGCTAATGTAAATTTAATATTTCCAAGCGAGCGTTCTCTATTGCTGCACGACAAGTATTTTGGACGTGTTTTGAGTTGTACGTTGTTTGCTCGATTATCTATTTTTGGTGGCATGCATGACTGTTTATTTCCTGTTACGGCTATTTGTATACATACATCAAGGGTTATCACATCACCTTCTTGATTTAGTTATTGCTCGCTGTGTCCGTCAGCACCAGACAAGTCACGAGAAAACAAACAATTCTCTCGTGACTCGTCAGCTTATGGTCAGCCACAATTGTTTGCTTACACTAACACTTACGACATTTGTGTGTCAATATTTGACTAGGACCAGCGCTGTCACCCACGATTATATCGTCAGTGGTTGCTGACTGGTCGCATAAACGGAACTATTTACCTCAATTACGACGCCTTTAGCGTTGGTTGGCGGAGCTCATCACATCTTTCGACAGGTGCGTTTCTTTCATCTTCAGATTAGATTTATTACATTTACGGTCTCAGTGTACTCGTTTCATTTGTTATTGTCTCTGCGCAGTTACTATATGACATTTTAACCGTAAAAGAATCAACACAACAACGTCGTCTCAATTTTATCATTTATATGCGATATTAAATTGACGCATTGTGTACTTTGACATAAATACTCCACACATTAGCCATATCTTTATGATGTGTCCCGTGTGGCATCAATCCAAATCTACCAACAAACATAGGTATCGATTACAAAGAGTTTGTTCTTTCATCCCAGAGACAAGCAATCCATCACCATTAAATGTAGAAACATGTGGTAACATATTTCTAAATGAAAAAACATGTTATCACATGATTCTACATTTAGTGATGATGGGTCGCTGTCTGTTTAAGTGCAAACATTAACTAACTCGATTATTACAACACATCAGCATAGAAAATTGGCTAAATAAATAATTTCAACAGGAGTAGTTTTCAAACAGCAATAATACTTTCGAAGATATGTACGGCGTTAAGTTAGTCTGTATACACAAATGTCTATCTTTTGCACGTTCGCAGAAAACTGCGCATGGAGGAAAGGTAATGTACAGACAGGTAGAGAACTCTGCCAGGGAGCTCGGCCATTATGGGTTTTAACAAGGAGAAACCATATGCAAATTGATCAGTGACCTCACACGGATGGAATCAGTAATTAGGGGTGGACAATCTTACAAATGTCAGAAGAGTAAAGTGCTTTACAGATATTTGTGACCGTTGTCTTAAGAAACGGCTTGGTATATACACCATAGGACTTGTACGCAATGTTACAGACATTTAGATTGAACATATATTGGAGATATTTAATATCAAATCATTTCATCCGCATTACTGCACCGCAAAATATATTATACTCGGACTTGTCCGCTACATGAGTTGGTTACGTCATAGTTATTGTCATGACGATGACGTCAAACTCAACATTGTTGATGTCATCGCGGTTTTACTTGTTATTGTTTCAGAATGATAAGCAACAAGGAAATGTGTTTCCCCAGCAAGACATAACCTTAATATTAGGACGCCTATGTCAGTTGTAAGAACCCTGTATTAGTAGAAATTATAATCTGTTTTGTTTTCCGATTACAAATATATGATAAGCCTTAACATGAATGCTAAGGAAACGTGTTGACTGACCCGTCGTCTGTTATTTTCAACGCAATTCAACGGTGACGAAACAGGCGTCGGGACTGGGCTGGCGGGAAACTTAGGGGTTTATGTTCCCAAAAATTGAGGTGGGAGCTGAAGAAAGGAATAAGCCTCCACTCGTTAAGGGGAGGTCTTAGTGGAAATGAAGGATTTTAGAGTATTAAATGCTAAAAGAAATTGTTAATGTCGCCGAAATATGCTTAAAAGCAGCACTCCTGTGTCCGATATAGGAGGCAGCGCGACACTGAAACAGCGGCTCATTCCCCCAACCTAAACGTTGCTCCGATGCCAATGGAGGGAATGAAGGAAACCGTACGGTGACGGAATTACAAATATCACTGAAACAGCATGTTTGATGGTACCTAAGACGTGTTTCGTCTTTCGTGTTGATAACGCAACGTTATCATGACATATTGATACACATCTGACACATTTACCATTACTTGTTCCCGTAAACTCAAAATTGAAAACAGCACACTTCTCTCTGGCGGTGTGTACGTTTTATTGTGACATTTGTTCTGTTACGACGAGGGCAGCAATGAGTAAGTATGATACACATTGTTCAAGTTTGTACGTTTTATTGTGACATTTGCTATGTTACGACGAGGACAGCAATGAGTTAGTATGACACGCATTGTTCAAGTTTGTACGTTTTATTGTGACATTTGCTCTGTTACGACGAGGACAGCAATGAGTTAGTATGACACACATTGTTCAAGTTTGTACGTTTTATTGTGACATTTGCTCTGTTACGACGAGGCAGCAATGAGTTAGTACGACACACATTGTTCAAGTTTGTACGTTTTATTGTGACATTTGCTCTGTTACGACGAGGACAGCAATGAGTTAGTACGACACACATTGTTCAAGTTTGTACGTTTTATTGTGACATTTGCTCTGTTACGACGAGGACAGCAATGAGTTAGTATGACACACATTGTTCAAGTTTGTACGTTTTATTGTGACATTTGCTCTGTTACGACGAGGACAGCAATGAGTTAGTACGACACACATTGTTCAAGTTTGTACGTTTTATTGTGACATTTGCTCTGTTACGACGAGGGCAGCAATGAGTTAGTACGACACACATTGTTCAAGTTTGTACGTTTTATTGTGACATTTGCTCTGTTACGACGAGGACAGCAATGAGTTAATATGACACGCAGTGTTCAAGTGTAGTACGTTATCTGTTACGACGAGGGCAGCAATGAGTTAATATGACACGCAGTGTTCAAGTGTAGTACGTTATCTGTTACGACGAGGGCAGCAATGAGTTAGTATGACACGCAGTGTTCAAGTGTAGTACGTTATCTGTTACGACGAGGGCAGCAATGAGTTACTATGACACGCAGTGTTCAAGTGTAGTACGTTATCTGTTACGACGAGGGCAGCAATGAGTTAATATGACACGCAACGTTCAAGTGTAGTACGTTATCTGTTACGACGAGGGCAGCAATGAGTTAATATGACACGCAGTGTTCAAGTGTAGTACGTTATCTGTTACGACGAGGGCAGCAATGAGTTAATATGACACGCAGTGTTCAAGTGTAGTACGTTATCTGTTACGACGAGGGCAGCAATGTGTTAATATGACACGCAGTGTTCAAGTGTAGTACGTTATCTGTTACGGCGAGGGCAGCAATGAGTTAATATGACACGCAGTGTTCAAGTGTAGTACGTTATCTGTTACGACGAGGGCAGCAATGAGTTAATATGACACGCAACGTTCAAGTGTAGTACGTTATCTGTTACGACGAGGGCAGCAATGAGTTACTATGACACATATTGTTCAAGTGTAGTACGTTATCTGTTACGACGAAGGCAGCAATGAGTTAGTATGACACACATTGTTCAAGTGTAGTACGTTATCTGTTACGATGAGGGCAGCAATGAGTTAATATGACACTCAGTGTTCAAGTGTCGTACGTTTTATTGTGGCATTTGCTCTGTTACGACGAGGGCAGCAATGAGTTAGTATGACACACATTGTTCAAGTTTGTACGTTTTATTGTGACATTTGCTCTGTTACGACGAGGGCAGCAATGAGTTAATATGACACGCAACGTTCAAGTGTAGTACGTTATCTGTTACGATGAGGGCAGCAATGAGTTAATATGACACTCAGTGTTCAAGTTTGTACGTTTTATTGTGGCATTTGCTCTGTTACGACGAGGGCAGCAATGAGTTAGTATGACACACATTGTTCAAGTTTGTACGTTTTATTGTGACATTTGCTCTGTTACGACGAGGGCAGCAATGAGTTAATATGACACATATTGTTCAAGTGTAGTACGTTATCTGTTACGACAACCTGCATGGAATGATATATGGATTTGTCAGGTGACATTGTGCTCGGCATTCAGTAACCAAATCATGACATTTACCTGTCATATTTGTTCGTATACACGGCTCAGCGGTGATACTACATCTACACCAATATTATGTGATCAGTTCACTTATAACTACACAAGTTTCGGATTCTTCAATAAGTCAAACAAGCCGTCGTTTGTGTTTATCTCAGAGCAATACAACACTCTTAGCAAAACTGAATAAATGATTCCTTGTGCTCAGCAAGCTGTAAAAAAAGCTCTGATTAAATAATTATCCTATTTATTCCTAAAATGATTTACCTTATCTTCACAAATTAACAATCTGAATGTACGGGTCGTCGAGAAATTTCCGTATTTGTGTTGCAGCCAAAACAGATTAAAAATCGCTGCTGTTCGGCCACGCAAGCCCGTCTGTTAATGAGGTCAGGCGGCCGGCGAAGCGTGACGGGCACATTAGAAGAACAATGGTTGTCGATGAATCATAGAGTACTCGACCTTGTATCTCCAGCTCTTTATTACACGCACTCGTGCACGCACGCACGCACGCACGCACGCACGCACGCACGCACCCCACACAAAGATGGACATTGACATCGTATCGACACGTAACACGACACAGTAGCCTCCGGAAGACGAACCTGCTGGGCACCCTGGAGGGCACACGCCGCTGTGGACATCAGAGGAATTGCTGGGTGGACAATGTTTTGAAATTGACGGCTCTCACCAATACACAGCCGCACACATCCGTCACTGTCTATAGCCAGTTACTCATTTATACACCTAATTGAACTGGAACAATTATAGTGAAAAAACTTGCCCATGATTTTAACACCGTAGCACAGGATTCGAACCCGGGTTTTCTTAGTCGAGTGTCCGAAGCTTAACACCTGAGACATTGCGCTTTACGTTGTGTAGTTTCCCTGTTTAGTTAATATTTATGCATGTTTAATTTTGCAAATTCAATTTAGAATTGCTTTTAACTTATTAATTTTATTGACTTAATTTATTATGTAACTTAATTTAACATATTTTGATTACGTATTTATTTAGCTTATATGTATATGCAATTATTTGTTTTATGTTAGCACCTTTGAGCAGATGTTTAACCGGGATACATGACACTTTATAAATGCTTCCAAATAATACTAATAATAATCTCGACTGTAACATAACGGACGAATACGCTCGCGAATGTATACATTTCCCGGTGTTTCATATAATTTCGATACAGAGATAACCACGGCAACTTTTAATCCGTGACTTTGTCCAGTTCTTCGTATATTGATTCGTTGACGTCGTTTTGTGCGCACATGGCGCTCTCGCTAACGCCGACCAGTTGGTTCGTTGCAGGCGAACCTGCTCGTGCACCGTCCGGTGGTGCCTCGTACACATCGTCAACCATCGCCTCCACAGTTCCTCCTGGTTGAACGCCAATCGCTGTGTCCGTCTTCTCACAGCACTTCTCCGTACTAAGTTTTCGACTCGCGTTACACGGTGTAAGCCGATCGTAATCAACAGAAGAGTCTGCAGATCGTTTCTTCTCTGGAAGGGTGTAACCATCCAGAGTTTCGTATGTGCCATATTCTGTCGGTCTCGCGCGGTTGGCTCGCGGCTGCTCCCAGCACCGATACCGGCTCGAGGTAGGCGGACGACGGTCTCTCCATACCGGGGTACGGAGGCGGAGGAGAGGGGTAGAGAGGGGGAGTCGAGTCGACGCGATGCCGGTCGGTCTCCGGCTGGCTGAGTGGGCTCTCCCCGTAGAGGTTGTTATCGAAGGTCGGGTTGAGGTACGCGATGCCGTCAGACGTGAGCTTCTGTTGACGGCGCCGTCGGACCGTGAAGCAACAGAGCGCCAAGAAGACGACCGCGATCAGAGCCAGCCCGAGGAGAATCAGCGGCAGAAGGAGGACGTTGCCACCGGTCTGTCCGTCTTCCTTTCCTCCTTGTGACGGCGGCACTGTCTGTGGCGTGGGAGACGTGGCTGAAGGCAGAGAACACGCACGTCGGTTGTTGCGAGAGTGCTTTGTCATTGTGTCTGTTATAGTTACTCGTAAGGGCACTGTGTATAGTTACCTGTTACAGTACTGTATTTGGTTACCCGTTACGGCACTGTGTATAGTTACCTGTTACGGTACTGTATGTGGTTACCCGTTACGGCACTGTGTATAGTTACCTGTTACGGTACTGTATGTGATTACCCGTTACGGCACTGTGTATAGTTACCTGGTACGGTACTGTATGTGGTTACCCGTTACGGCACTGTGTATAGTTACCCGTTACGGTACTGTATATGGTTACCCGTTAGGGCACTGTGTATAGTTACCCGTTACGATACTGTATATGGTTACCCGTTAGGGCACTGTGTATAGTTACCCGTTACGATACTGTATGTGGTTACCCGTTAGGGCACTGTGTATAGTTACCCGTTACGATACTGTATATGGTTACCCGTTAGGGCACTGTGTATAGTTACCCGTTACGATACTGTATATGGTTACCCGTTAGGGCACTGTGTATAGTTACCCGTTACGATACTGTATGTGGTTACCCGTTAGGGCACTGTGTATAGTTACCCGTTACGATACTGTATATGGTTACCCGTTAGGGCACTGTGTATAGTTACCCGTTACGATACTGTATGTGGTTACCTGTTAGGGCACTGTGTATAGTTACCCGTTACGGTACTGTATATGGTTACCCGTTACGGCACTGTGTATGGTTACTCGTTAGGGCACTGTGTAAGGTTACCCGTTAGGGCACTGTGTAAGGGTACTATAATTTACGTGCTGCGTGGTCATTGAGATTGTGCTGACGTGATGGTGTGGTTGATTGTGCATGTTACTCGTGCGTCCAGTTCCCTCGAAGACAACTCACTTAGACACGACATCTCGTCCCTGCCCAGCGTGTAGCCGGCCCGACAGGTGCAGCGGTAGACGGAGTGAATGAGGGCACAGTCGTGGGCACACGTCTTCTCACACGTCCGGATGGACTGAGGTGGTTCTGAAGGCACAACGTCACAGAGGTTGTCAACACAGTAAGGTTTGACAGTGACTGAGGTCGTCAACGTGATAGCATTATCGTCATGCTATGTATCCATATATTTGGTCGTCCTGTGCTGATGCATTTTACATGCGCCGGCGTGTAGGTGGTCAAATATAAATACCACACGTATTATATAAACAAAATTCACAGTTCGTATAAATGTTCATCACGTTGGAAGAATAAAATGTTCAAACAAGATTTCTTATTTCACAACTAATAATTTTTACTGGCATCGACGAGCAGTGAAGATACAGTTCCTGACGAAGTGGTGGTCGAAAAGTCGATGTGAGTAAAACAGTACTAGTTGTGAAATAAGAAATCTTGTTTGAACATTTTGAAGACTCACATTGTTTACTAGCGTTACTTTACGTTGCGTATTCCCAAAGTAATTTACACTTGTATACCAACGTTGCTATCGAAAAGAGAGCATATGATCTTCATACATAATACAAATAACACCATTTGCTAGACACGATTTGCGTCATACATTGAAAACCCTAGTAGTCATTTTAAGATTTATATCTATTTAAACTGAAATATATAAATTGAAACACAAACGTTGACGTCTAAATCTATCCATTGTCATTCAGCAAAAGTGCAGTTCTACATAGGCGACGGCGGGTAATATAATTAAAATATCAAGTAAACCTCAGTTGAATAATGTTGAAAATATTAGTTAAAATTATCAGAAATAATTATAATAAAAGTATATGTGAAACATATTATATTAAATAGCAACCATAAGAGCAACCAGATGAACTCCTACCTGTGATGTTGTTGCACGATCTTCCGTCCTGACCTAAGGTGAAGCCAGCCAAACAAGAACAATCAAAGCTTCCCGGAATATTTGTACAGACGTGCTGACAGCCAGCCTCGTTGTCGCGACACTCGTCACGGTCTGGCGAACACAGAAACGGGAGGACTATTTTAAACATTCGGCACTAAACGCAGCATTAATTTAAGACGGCCGCCAAAATTGTTGTGGTATTTATTAATAATACTTTCGTAATAAAACTGCATTGTTCAAAATATATCATACTATATAACATAATGCGCGAAGAAGGACCACAAACGGTGAATAACATAATTATCTTCGTAATTGAAAATCTGTGAAAAAGACAAATAAATACAACACTTTCAACATATAAACAGGTAACCATTAGTGTTGGTGGAAAGGGGTGAACAGGAAAGGCAATACTTTTTATTGTTCACCCGCAACCAGTATAGATAGATACATGTTGAATAAATCCAATATGTTAAAAAACAATTATATAATGAATATAATGGAATGCGAAACCTTGTGTGACAATGGAACTAACCCATGCATGTCTTTGAGTCGTTGTTCAAGACGAAGCCAGTGTGACACGAACAGTAGTAGCCGCTCACAGTGTCGGTACATGTGTGATCGCAACCTCCATTCGCCTCGTGACACTCGTTGATCGCTGTGGAAAGACGTTTCAATGTCCAATTAACACGCACTCGTCCGCGGTACAAGACACCAGAGAACCATCTCACAAACATTGTCAAGAGCTCTTAAACCCGAATTTGCATCTTAAAATCGATTTTGATCCTTAACAGTGATCTTGAATACGTTAAAACTGTTAACACGAAGACGTGTCAGAGGGACACTTTCACTGTGTGTGTCGTAGAAATAGTGTCCTCGGTAAGGCATAAGGCAATGGACATTTGCGTTTTGAAGAAAACAGGAATTTATTTAACAACGAATTTTGTTTAAGGATGACTTAATGTTAGTGAAATTATCCCCCAAGAATACAAAAATAGTATTCTAGGAGCTGAACGGGTACTTCAGCAACACTCCCCTGTTGCTCTGTTTCGGACCATCCCATCGGAAGGAAGACGGGAGGTGGGAAGGGGAAAAGCTCACGACAGTCTTCCAAGATTTCCACAAGCATAACATTGCTCTTTAAAACATTGGATGGGTGACACTCTCTCTTTCTACCTATATATCTAATATATATATATATATATATATATATATATATATATATATATATATATATATATATATATATATATATATATATATATATATATAGCAAGCACCACACCTAAAGAATACACCATGAAGTCACAATGACAAAATGCACATCACTTTCCTAAATAACATTGGGGGAAGGCTAATCCTATATCTTCAGCTCCACTCTACAAATAGTAGATGCCTATGCTCATATATAATTCCAACAACCTTTGCGTTTAATAGCATATTGCCCATTAGCACCTCAAACACCTGTGGCCCAACAAAATGAGCGAACACCTGTTCTACGGCTCAGCTTTTGTGCACTGCTGCACACGATAGGACATAATCATTACATGTACGTCTAGATACTCTCAAATTCTTAGCGTGTGTGTCATCGGCACCTCGATACCACCAGAGAACCAAATTCTACACCTCGAGCATGGTTTGTAGTACGTTGATGTTGGCACATTTGTCTCAGTGGATGCAATGGAGTAACTGAACGATAACACACTACTGTATGCAGTAACGACTGTAATCACCCAATTTTATTGCACAAGTTCTGTCGGCAGGGATCTGTACAGTTACAACTCACCTAAACATGATTTGCCCCCTTCGTCCAGTCTGTGACCGGTCCAACACTTGCACACGTGACTACCGTAAGTGTTCTGACAAATGTGCTGACACCCGCCGTTATTTGATTCGCACTCGTTAACATCTGAAGCAAAATACACCACATTGACATCGCACAAATAGGCTCAAATACACGACAACAAACGTACAGGTTTTAAATTCCACACAAGCGTTTCTGCGATAGGTTAATATATCCAGAGACGCTAAAATATAACTTAAACTCCGCAATCTCGCCATTTCTCTACAGTATATTTATTGAAATAATATTCATTTCAATTATTTCATTTTGTTAATTCAACCGTCTTTCATTTAGCATTTACTACAGAAGACATGCGCTTGTAACTAATGAAACTGAGCTGCTGTTAATATTTGAAATATAGTAAATTTACGGCATTGATGAAACAAATAGTGGGTCGAACAGTAAACGCCTGTGCTATGGCATTATATGTTTCTGGGTCTGGGTTATTACTCAGTAAATTCATACAAGAATATTGGGCTGACGAGTTATGGGTTGGGTTAATTCAGCCTACATTTCTGTGGGATTAATGAGTCCGTTACAGGGTGTACATTTACTATCTACGTGGGATCTTTTACTTCACGTGGCACAGATAACAGTCCCCTACGTATGATAGTGTTTATTCCTAAAACACAAAGCAATGTCGGGTGACCGAAATTGCCCAATTTTCGAAGCGGCAGTCGGCACCATGATTACATCCCCGGTTTCTTCGATTCAGCCTCCGCTCTACCCCCCCCATAGTGTGTCTACCAACGTGCCTTCTCTGACCCACCTTGACAGCCGCGGTAGTCGCTGGTCAACCTGTAGCCGACTGGACACCGACAATGATAACTTCCCGCCGAGTTGACACATTCCTTTTCGCAGCCTCCGTTCTGCGTCAAACATTCATTTATATCTGCAACAGATACAAATTATGTACACCAGGGCTCGGAATACGTAACATTCTCTACTTGTCAAGCGGACAAGCAGAAGCAACAGTTCACTTGTCCGCGCAACAGTTTACTTGTCCCAAGAACAACATTAATGAATTAAAAAATCTACTTCTCTGCAAGTAAATTGATTCCTACCAATTTAAATAACTTTGGTAACGCCAACACATGTAGTCTATACGCACTAGTATTGCGTGAAATGCTACAGAGACTAATCCTGTATGCAAACAGCTAAGTTGGCTCACGGACAAGTAGTAGCAATTGCAAATGTCCAGTGGCAAATCCATTTGTCGCGGGTTAGCGGACAAGTGGAATTTCGAGCCTTACATAATAGAAAAACATGCATAAATGATAAAATGACATATATGTATATGTATATATATATATATATATATAATATATGTCATTTTTTATATTATATATATTATTTTATTATATATTGTATATATTAATATGTATATTATATAATTATATTATAAATCATACATGTATATAATAGAAATATATGTATATATATATATATATATATATATATATATATATATATATATATATATATATATATATAAAATACAATGCCTCAACTCAATGCATGCCAGACGTTTATTATCTCGCTGATTGTATATGGCGGCCGGTAATAGAAAAACATAGAAATGATCAAATAAAATACGAAAATTACACATATGGCAGTGAGATGATCACATAAGTAAACATTGCTGACGCTCTGCGCGAACTTTCTTTAAAATAATGACATAAAAAAGTAGTTTAACCCAGAATGCAAGTTTACCACGTACTAGAATACGTGTTCATGACGCAAGAGATACGCAAAACACTGTCGGCATCATCTATATTTCTTAACGCACTAACTACGCTAACGTATACGAAACATGACGATATTTGTCGCGTTTTGAAATATGTAGGCTGCAGTCTTTGCAGCATAACAAACCTTCGCAACTGTGGAGATCGGTGGCCAGTTTGTAGCCCGCTTGACAACTGCAATGGTAGTGACCGTCGTCATTGTGGCACTGGTGGGAGCAGCCGCCATTCGTTGTCTGACACTCGTTGGTATCTGCAAACAAAGTGATGTATTTTTCGTGCAAACATAATATTATGTACGTCTTTTTATATTTGCGGCGCATACCACACATATTGCACGCGATGTTGTATAGCAATTGTATAACTGCTGAACGTCTGTGCGTGCGAGAGAGCTGTTTGTATATCTCTCGTACGAAACAAAATAGTACCTCTTGAGGGAAAGTAGTTCCGTTTGATTAGTCATGTGAGGATGCAGTTGGATTGATTGTGCATCAACTCGAGCAGGGTGTTTTTAAAGGTATGGTGTGTTGTGTTGTTGGATTGGCCTTTTTGTAGCCCCATTTGGGGTTTCTGAGCGCGACAAAGAGGGGAAGTTCGAGGGTCAAATTGATGTGAACTTGGAGGTGTTTGTTGGGAGAGTCAAACATTTCTGCTGGAGGTATCTAGAGGAAGGTGTAACTAGACGACTGGGTAGAAATCTATCATGCGACAAACAATTTAATTGTTGATATAGGTAAATTTGTTCAAAATATATCACGAACATATAGTGGTGGTTCTATGGAACAATGGCACGCTCAACTGCCCTGGAAGCAACGATTATTGAACACTTAAAAACCATAACCGTCTACTATGAAAACATTGTCAGACGGTCTATATAAACAATACATGGGCAATCACCAGCACAATTGGAATGCACGGTAAATGACGCAATAACCATACAATGTAATTTAACAACCCAGGTGATTCTTGATAAGACAATTTAATTACTGAAATGACAAACCTTTACATGTCCTGCCGTCAGGGTTTAGCTGCCACCCGTCTTTACATGTACAACGGTAACTTCCGACGGTGTTGGTACAAATGTGTGAGCAGCCATTCGGGGACTGACATTCGTCAATATCTAAACAGTTATTATACATGTGTGAGAAACCATTCGGGGCTGACATTCGCCAATATCTTAACAGTTGTTACCAAAATGTGAGCAACCATTTGGGACTGACTTTTGTCAACATGTAAACAACAAATAATATATGCACATCATATAAATAACACTTCCCACATCACCTGTCTTGACACACAGAGGCAAACAAACAGGAACGTGATATATAAAATGTTAATTGATCATCATCTACAAAGTCAATTAATGAGTTTGCAATATACAATGTTCTTCCCCTGTTGTTAAATTTACGTTTTGATTTGTGATGTGTATATTGTAAAGCGCTACAACAAAATGAATAATAGGGCAGGATTACTAAAGACTACTTAAAGTTGATATGCTTGCTTGTTTAAACAACGTGTGTTGTACTAAAATGTACATTGCACTTATAAATTGCTAATTTACAATGTACGACACGTCACTGACCATTGCAAGTTCTGTCGTCACTGTCCAGTTGATAACCCGCTCGGCAGTAACAGGTAAATCCTCCATTTCTCTCCCGACAGAACTGACTGCAGCCGCCATTATTACGGCCGCAATCATCTATATCTGAAAATCAATGTAAACGTGTACATAAAATATATCGTAATAATGTTTACGAAAGACATATTATGTGCCGAATACGCTATTGGCGTTCTGGGTACGATTATATTAATTCTTCTTCTTCCCTGGCTTTTCCATTTCACATGGAGTCGCTACTGGTGATTTTCTTTCTCTTCCAGCCATGTGAGGATGGTGATTGTCTTCATCCGTGTCGCCCTGTTTATCGCCTCGACTGCGTTGATACCCACGGTGTTCATATCTCTTCTACATACATCATTCCACCTGGTCTTTGGTCGTCCTTTCTTTCTTCTTCCTGCCTTGTCTGTCATCAGTTCCCTTTCCACTATGTGCTCTTCATCCCTTCTCATCACACGCCCATACCATTTCAATCGTTTCTCTGTTACCTTTTTTGGAAGCTTGTGTTACTCTGGCTGTTTCTCAACTATATTCGTTTCTGATATTATCTCTCTTTTTACTCCACACATCAATCTCAACATCCTCGTCTCATTCGTCTCTATCCTTCTCGTCGTGCAGGTCCTTTTGCGTGCAACATTGCTGGTCTGACTACTGTTTTATAGACCTTCCCTTTCAAATTCACTAACGTCGTCCTTCGCACAACATTCCACTGCTTTTATTTCATTATATTAATAAAACACTGTTAGCTGTCATTTGTCGGAAACAGACGAGACTTTATTTTAATCAATGTAAGGACAAGATATACCATTGTGGAGTATCTACTCGAATAATTAATTCCGTAACCTGATTTACAAAACAAAACGTGTTGACACATTCTAGTCAACCCAGGAAATACTACATGATTCTGAGGCATTATTAGCATTAAAATTAACGTGAATTAAAACTCACATTTATAGGAATGATCACGTGACACATTTTATTTGCTTGTTAACAAACTGATAATATTATATAAGAATTAACGTCCAAGTCACTGGCTAGCATTTAGCGTTTGTAGATTGTTTTAATAAATAAAACGCGCGAATTGATACAACGGGAAGTAATGAGATAAAGCAAAGAAGCAACATTGTATTAACATAACAAAAAGTAAAAATAGAACTGTTCCGACCAAGTCAACAAAATTTATAACATACATGTGTACAGCCCGATGATAAATAGTGTGAAATGGGCAGGCCATGTGGAAAGAAAGGGAGATGACAACTTGCAAGGAGAGCCCAGAAAATGGACGGTAGATGGAGGCCAGGAAGGCCGAGAATGCGACGGGAGGACCGCGTTAGGAGAGACCTGGAAAGGATGGGAGGGGAATGGAGAACAACAGCAACAAATAAAAGTTGGATAGTGTTGATCCAGAACCTAGTGAGAGAAAAGTCAGGAAAGAAAAGACGAAAGAAAGAAAAAGACGATGGTAACCTTGGCCAAAGTCACCCCCGACGACTTTATAATATAATGCCAAGAGGAGAACAAGTGTGTACTGTGGCCAAACTCACCCCCGACGACAGGGATGCCAAGAGGAGAACAAGTGTGTACTGTGGCCAAACTCACCCCCGACGACAGGGATGCCAAGAGGAGAACAAGTGTGTACTGTGGCCAAACTCATCCCCGACGACAGGGATGCCAAGAGGAGAACAAGTGTGTACTGTGGCCAAACTCACCCCCGACGACAGGGATGCCAAGAGGAGAACAAGTGTGTACTGTGGCCAAACTCACCCCCGACGACAGGGATGCCAAGAGGAGAACAAGTGTGTACTGTGGCCAAACTCACCCCCGACGACAGGGATGCCAAGAGGAGAACAAGTGTGTACTGTGGCCAAACTCACCCCCGACGACAGGGATGCCAAGAGGAGAACAAGTGTGTACTGTGGCCAAACTCACCCCCGACGACAGGGATGCCAAGAGGAGAACAAGTGTGTACTGTGGCCAAACTCACCCCCGACGACAGGGATGCCAAGAGGAGAACAAGTGTGTACTGTGGCCAAACTCACCCCCGACGACAGGGATGCCAAGAGGAGAACAAGTGTGTACTGACCAACACAGGTGTGTAAATCTGTAGGGTCGAGTCGGAATACACTGCGACATGAACATGTGTAACTCCCTGCGGTATTGGTGCATGTCTGAGAGCATCGGCCGTTATCCGCGGCGCATTCGTCCATATCTGTAAAACCAGGACACCTTGGAATTACGCGTCACTATATCCATGACGACGATGATGGTTTTATTATAGAAACTACACAAGCGTTCAAATTGTACGTAGTACGAATTTGATTATATTGTCAACCTTTTTGTTAGTGAGTGTGTTAGGCCACAAGTGACAGATGTTCCCTCAAATATACGCAATACATATATCATTATTTGTTCCACAGTGCAAGATAATAAAAGACTGTAGTTAAAGAATTATAAAGTAGAGTAATAGCACACACCACAGCAATATCATTCTGCTGAATACACGTATTTTAGTTATGATGATTATTGTTAAATATCTAAGACACTAATATTGTTTAATGAAAAAAATCTTTTAGTCGACATTTGAATGTTGCGAATGTGTAATTACAATCGATTGTTTTTACTATATAATTCCATAGATTAACACAACCGTGTCCGATGGTTTTGTATAATATGTTAAGTTTTTGAAAATGAAACATGCAATAGTTCAGCATGACGTGCCATGTATTTGTGGAATTCATCATTTCTCTTAAACGAACTTGTCATAACCGATGGACATGTGTTCCTCATAATTTTATACATATAAATGGGTAATCATAAAGTTTTCTTAATGATAGAATCAATATTACCTTCTTGAAAAGTTGGTCAGTGTGTACTAGGTCAGAACTGCTGGAATGGTGTGTTATTTGCAGGTCAAACACGGTCACAAAATAACCAAATAACAATACCCTACCCCCTACACGTGTAACTGAAACAACATTAGTCTGAGCTGAATATAATAAAACAAACGTAGCCAAGCACCAGAAACGTGCAAGTAATTATACAGTCTATTGTATTGTTCTAGATAGGGCATTACAATAACTGTACTATGGTGACACTCTTACCGTCGCAGGTGTGTCTGTCCGAGTTCAGTGTGTAACCGTCACGACAATGACACACGTAGCTGCCGTCCGTGTTGGTGCATTCGTGCTGACAGAGTCCGTGACGAGTGGAACATTCGTCGATGTCTGACGGTACACACATACTTAACTACATCACGGAAGTCACACGGCAACAAAACCGACACTCATCTCATCCGCTAATATTTCATGATATCAATTGGTGTCTGACTGTATACATGACTATTTCACGTATGTGATAACAACAACAACGACGACGACGACGACGACGACGACGACGACGACGACGACGACGACGACGACGACGACGACGACGACGACGACGACGACGACGACGACGACGACGACGACGACGACGACGACGACGACGACGACGACGACGACGACGACGACGACGACGACGACGACGACGACGACGACGACGACGACGACGACGACGACGACGACGACGACGACGACGACGACGACGACGACGACGACGACGACGACGACGACGACGACGACGACGACGACGACGACGACGACGACGACGACGACGACGACGACGACGACGACGACGACGACGACGACGACGACGACGACGACGACAACGACAACGACAGTCAATTAACGCACGCCACAACTCACAATGCTCGTATTAATTTCATTGCTGTTTTGAAGAAAAGGAATTAGGTTTAATTTACGCTTTCACTTAATTGTCTATGTATTGCAGATAGTATCTATCACTGTTTTTGAAACCAAATTATATGCGTATGTTCGTTAAGTACAGACAACACTAAACTGACTACCATTCCTTTGTACAAATTGGACGCCAAATAGTGAAGAGTTTTCCAAGCTTTAGGGAGGTAACGTAACAGGTAGCTGAGAGGACAAACGGTGGAAAAATCTATACTGTGGCAAATAACAAGGTACTCACATAACGAGTGAAATGGAACCTGTTGTGGGATGGAAATGCAAAGTATTCGTTCTAAACGCGTTAACAAGTATTCTACGCGATGACAAAAGTCTGTTTTCAAGGGCCCGTGCATCTATCACTAGAAGACTGACGTTACTGTTTGTAGACAGAACGAAACTGGGGAACCTTTGGATGTCAGTCTGATCAGTATTCGTTCGTGTCACGTGCTTAAAGCACAGTACAACAAATAGTTGTTTACAAGTTATTGTTAGCAGACTTAAATTCACTCTGCACAGTTTATTAATAAGCGCTGAAAACATCATATTTGACACGTCTTACCATTTATGAAATAAAACCGTAAAAAGATGCTAGAGCATTGTCGAGAACGGAGAAATATGAATGTATAAGTATTCAATATTTCACCCTTCAAACGATTTACTAATATGAGTTGGTAAATCTAATCTTATTTATACTTATTTGTACAGTTAAAGTGTTTGAATTGTTTGAATAAACGATTTGATTAATACCTTTGCAGAATCTCAGGTTGACATCCAGGCGATAACCAATGCGACAACCACAAGTGTAGTTGCCAGGAGTGTTGACACACAACTGGGAACACGTGTTTTGTCGCGTGTTACATTCGTTGATATCTATAAGATGAACGCGATATGGCCAGGTTCAATAGACCGAGACGTAAAAGACACCAAATTGTGTGTGTGTGTGTGTGTGTGTGTGTGTGCGTGTGTGCGTGCGCGTGCGCGTGCGCGTGCGTTTGCGTTTGCGTTTGCGTTTGCGTTTGCGTTTGCGTTTGCGTTTGCGTGTGCGTGTGCGTTTGGATGTGTGTGGGTATGTGTCTGCGTATGCGTGCGTGTGTGTGTGTGTGTGTGTGTGTGTGTGTGTGTGTGTGTGTGTGTGTGTGTATGTATGCGCGCGCGAGTCAGAGTGTTTTGTGTGCGTTTATGCGCGCGATTGTTCGTGTATGCATACATGTTCGTGTGTGTGCATGCGAGCGTGCACGATGGCGAGGTGTCAAGGGACATGCGTGCGCGTGAGTATACTTGTGTGTACAAACACGTAACTACATACACACTCTTTCTGGTAGAGTATTATTATTATTAACACAGTTCCACAAGCAGTTACATTTTATAAAATAATCTGCTTACTGCAATTTTTATTACTGTATACGTTACGCCCTTTAAATAGTGTCTCGATGACAACAGGAAGCATCAAGAACTACCTGCACACGTCTTGCCGTCGGAGTTGAGTGTAAAGCCGTCACGACAGTCGCACCGGAAGCTTCTTGGTTGATTGATACACGCATGACTGCATCCGCCATTGTTTGTTGAACACTCGTCCCTATCTACAAAAACAATTAATGTGTATTATTGTGAGAGAAAACATTAACATATCCGCGTAATTAATGTATAGCTGCCGACTATTTAATCATGTTTTCTTATATGCAGTTGTTTCCAGTGTATATAGTATTAATATGGCCGGGGTCGGATTGAGCCGGTGCTTCAACACTACACCACTGTCGGAATGTCTCTGACCTCAACATCGTCAGGGAACAGGGTTGTCAAAGACTGGCACCGCCAGCCCTGTGGTTCGGCTTAATGGCCACGTTCAGGCTCTCAAAAAATTACCCCCCCCCCGTTGCGGTTCACCAAAAACCCACCTTTATGTTCTCCAAACCCATCAAATTGCACCAAACAATTCACCATTTTGCTAAATATAAATGGAGATTATATATCCAGCTCCTTACCAAACTAATCGGCATCAACAAGCCCCTCGGGTCAGATGCGTATGCGTAGATTACAGTATATAATTACACATGCTATTATATAAACACTCTGTATTTCAATATACTCTAAGTAAACTGCACATGACGTCGTTGGTTACCTCTACACGAGCGCTGGTCGGCCGTCAGCAGGTACCCCTGTGGACATGTGCAGTAGAAGCCGCCGGCGGAGTTGGTGCACGTGTGACTGCAGTTGTGGGTGTGACGGGCGCACTCGTCCACATCTGAAACAAGTCACTAAGACATCATCGTCATCGTCATCGTCATCGTCATCGTCATCGTCATCGTCATCGTCATCGTCATCGTCATCGTCATCGTCATCGTCATCGTCATCGTCATCGTCATCGTCATCGTCATCGTCATCGTCATCGTCATCGTCATCGTCACTGTCACATCATCATAATACATAATAATAATAGTAATAATAGTAATAATAGTAATAATAGTAATAATAATAATAATAGTAATAATAATAATAATAGTAATAATAGTAATAATAGTAATAATAGTAATAATAGTAATAATAGTAATAATAGTAATAATAGTAATAATAGTAATAATAGTAATAATAGTAATAATAGTAATAATAGTAATAATAGTAATAATAGTAATAATAGTAATAATAGTAATAATAGTAATAATAGTAATAATAGTAATAATAGTAATAATAGTAATAATAGTAATAATAGTAATAATAGTAATAATAGTAATAATAGTAATAATAGTAATAATAGTAATAATAGTAATAATAGTAATAATAATAGTCGTCGTCGTCGTCGTCATCGCCATCGCCATCGCCATCGCCATCGCCATCGCCATCGCCATCGCCATCGCCATCGCCATCGCCATCGCCATCGCCATCGCCATCGCCATCGCCATCGCCATCGCCATCGCCACCGCCACCGCCACCGCCACCGCCACCGCCACCGCCACCGCCACCGCCACCGCCACCGCCACCGCCACCGCCACCGCCACCGCCACCGTAATCGTCATCGTAACCATCGTCATCGTCATCGTCATCGTCATCGTCATCGTCATCGTCATCGTCATCGTCATCGTCATCGTCATCGTCATCGTCATCGTCATCGTCATCGTCATCGTCATCGTCATCGTCATCGTCATCACATCAGGTGTTGTTTTCACCCGGAATTGAGTTCGAATATGATCATATTCGTGTGTGTAGATCATAGAGTTTAGTCCACTCTCTGGGTGTTTCAAGAAACGAAGGAGTGGTAAAGAGCTAGATGCACGGCCTTAAACATACTGTGCTGTCCGAGGTCTGGGGTCATTCGGTTGGAGTATTAGTCTCTGGTGTTGTCCTGTCTCCGAGTCAATACACAATATTTCGATTTCCAACAGATACCCAGGATATATGGCGGATAAGTAATGTTACGAAGGTACGCATTTAAAATGACGGCGGGTTTGCGTAATAGCTTTAAATGATCTAACACTAAAATGAAGAATACGTGCAGCTACATAATTGTATTGGACTGTTTCACGATCACATATCATTCTGACTAGATTGCACCACTATATATTATAGCTGTGAATTAGACACACTTCACAGTACTATTATTATTGATGGGTCACAGCCAATTGAGCGTGATAGGCATAATAATTACATTAAAATCGTTTTACATGTTACCATTACACGTGAACACATACATCTTACCGTTACACGTGGACACATACATCTTACCGTTACACGTGAAAACATACATCTTACCGTTACACGTGGACACATATATCTTACCGTTACACGTGGACACATATATCTTACCATTACACGTGAACACATACATCTTGCCGTTACACGTGGACACATTCATCTTACCGTTACACGTGGTCACAGACATCTTACCGTTACACGTGTGCTTGTCGGTAGCCAACTCATAGCCAGGTCCGCATGCGCAGACGAAGCTTCCTGCTGTATTCGTGCAAATCTGATCACAGTTGTCTGTGTTGGCGAGACATTCGTTGATGTCTAAAAAATGTCAAAAATAAAAATAAAAATAAATCTAACGTATGACACATATAAATGATATCCGAAAATAATAATCATAACATTCATAAAGTGCAATAAATAAATAAATACATAAATAAACAAATATATATATATATATATATATATATATATATATATATATATATATATATATATATATATATATATATATATGACAACAATTTTGTTTTGTGATGAATATTTTCTTTAGAGCTCTCTATCTTAGTTAAACCGTCCCCAGGTCTACTGAAATATCTCACCTTCGCAAGATTTCGAGTCTGACGCCAACTGATAACCTGTGTTACAAACACAACTATAACTGCCTTTTGTGTTCGTACATCGTTGTTGACAGCCGCCGTTGTTCTCGTGGCATTCGTTGATATCTGAATAAAGCAAAACATAGACATAATGTTAACTAAGTGATCGGCAGGAGTAATCCATGTTTTGTATTTGTAATCTCCAGACTAAGTCGTAAGTTCGGAGTACAGTACAGGCGTAATAGGGATGATTTTAATAAGATACCGTTAGGTTGTGTTAAATCCGTTAACAAAGGTAAGTTCTAATATAGGAAATCGCTTTGCACATTCCTCTCTGGCGGACCTGTTCAATTGAACACCGTCTTTGATATTTCTGGGAAGCATTCACACATGCTGCAATTAATAAGCGAAGAATATTCGTACGAAAATATATACGACTGTTTGTAGTTACATGTAGGTGCTCATTCCCATGACCGAGGGAACTCAAGCAACGTAGAGTAAACGAAGTTCGACACGACAACACGGGATTCGAGCCCATGTTCTTTAGATTGAGAGCGCCAATAAGCGGTGAAAATATATATGAGCCAAAACAAATGCCTCTGGTTTCCCTTTTATTTTCACTGTTTTAACGCACATTATAGAACAAACACAAATGATGCACCTGTTTCTGTCACTATATATAATACTACTAATAATCATAATAGTAATACTACTACTACTACTACTACTACTACTACTACTACTACTACTACTACTACTACTACTACTACTACTACTACTACTACTACTACTCTACTACTGCTACTGCTACTGCTACTGCTACTGCTACTGCTACTGCTACTGCTACTGCTACTGCTACTGCTACTGCTACTGCTACTGCTACTACTACTACTACTACTACTACTACTACTACTACTACTACTACTACTACTACTGCTATTACTAATATTACTGCTACTAATAACAATGATGATGATGACGTCTTATGCGCCAATGTATCGAAGATCAAGCTCTGTGGCGCGACAAAACCAAGGGTTTAGACAACCTCGTAATCGTATCAATGCGCGTGTCGTCGACGGATGGATGAAGGTGCTAGGAAGTTTTGAAGGATAGGCATCATTTAAAAGTTAGGTTTTTAGACGCCGGTGGAATGAAACTACATTTAGTTATATATATATATATATATATATATATATATATATATATATATATATATATATATATATATATATGTATATGTATGTATGTATGTAGTGTGTGTGTGTGGTGTAGGTGTTGGTGTACTATTAAGTGGGTTTTGTTTCCATAGGACATCAATTATGAAGGCTATTCAAACACGTTCTGTTGAACCTGTATTTAACCACAACATATGCTTATATATATATATATATATATATATATATATATATATATATATATATATATATATATTATATTATACTTATATACGTATGCGTATATATTTGACCCAGATCGTAAACGCTATGCGCATAGAGAGTGAGTGACTGTTTTACAATTATTTGCATTAACTTTGACACTAACCGGAGCACGTCTTTCCGTCTGCCAGCAGCGTGTAGCCCTTGTGGCAGGAACAGTTGTATCCGCCGTGGTAGTTGTCACACCGCTGATGGCAGTCGTTCATCTGTGGCGACGCGCACTCGTCTATGTCTGAAACACAAACATAGTAGATGACAATAGCCCTGACCTCCAATTTCCCTTACGTTGTTTTACTGTGCGCTCTAATAATAATACTATCAAGACTAATATCAATACTAATAGTAATACTGTAATACTGTAATACTGATACTGATACTGATACTGATACTGATAATACTGATACTGATACTGATACTGATAATGATATGAATGATAGTAATGATAATGATAATGATAATGATAATGATAATGATAATGATAATGATAATGATAATGATAATGATAATCATAATGATAATGATAATGATAATGATAATGATAATCATAATGATAATGATAATGATAATGATAATGATAATGATAATGATAATCATAATGATAATCAGATAATCGTAATATTTAAACGTAATCGTAATCGTAATCGTAATCGTAATCTAATCGTAATCGTAATCGTAATCGTAATCGTAATCGTAATCGTAATCGTAATCGTAATCGTAATCGTAATCGTAATCGTAATCGTAATCGTAATTGTAATCGTAATCGTAACCATAATAGTAATCGTAACCATAATCATAAACACACTACGATAACTTCATATGTGCCTAAATCATTTGAATCCGAGTTCAGAGGCACATCAGTGCTAAGTGGGTGATCATCTCAAGTCAATAAACGTTCCCGATGTCAACAGGTGGACTGACCTGGCAGTGAGCTGTGGTGGAAGGACAATATCATAATGGGGTGATTTTAAATGACGGCGGATTTTGGCAATATTTTCAACCGATCTAGCACTAGAAGGAAACATTCGAAAAACTAGCCCTAGTCTCAATGTTGGCATTGACTTTAGGGACAAATAAATGTCAACTAGATGATAGAAGCTGGACAGGTTTTTTTCACGGGAGTACGCAACGCATGTAAATATGCACCATGTTGCACAGGACGACAATGAAGTAATGTAACCAATGCATCCCCCTTCCAGGACAAATGCTTGTGAAATACACTTATATTTGTCGTACCAGAAGAGACCGTTGGCGTAGCTTCACATGGAATTTGTGTCCACGTTGCTTAGTAAACTCCACCAAGCGGTCAACAAAACGGCTGTCTGAACTCTTGTCGTATATTTTATTGTTGAAATTCTAGGTTCAGAAGATCATCGTTACGACAAAAAGTAAGGGAAAGTTGTTTAAGGTGACACATGTATGCAGTTATGTTTGCTCTATTCGTGTTGTGTAATTAACATACTGATCCATTATCAACGTTCTATGCAAAGGCAAAGTTTGACAGAGGACTCGCGCATAATGTTTGCATTCCGACATAAAACAACTATGACGTACTTGATACATAAATTATATGAAAATGTCTTGTGTGCGGACAAGGAACGCGTGTAGTGGCCTAGACATTGGATATGCGGTAGGGTTCACAGGTAGCATGAAACAACACGCTCGGAGGTTACGTAGCCAGACACTTACACGACGACAGGAGATTTGCGAGAAAACGCTGAGTTACTGAAAAACAAACTGTTAAGAAAGGTGGACAGGAAAGGTCGCTGCGCGAAACTAACCAGCGCACGTTTTGCTGTCGGACAATAAGCGCCATCCACTCCGGCAGGAGCAGTGGTAACTTCCTACCGTATTCACACACGTCTGCGAGCAGTCGTGACTGGGTAGGACACACTCGTCCACGTCTGAAACACCGACAGTCTTTAAAAGAACAAACAGCCCAAAATATAAAAATGCTACAACTATTAAGCAATGTCTACTGTATCACATGCCGTAATTGTTATTTAATTCTTTGATCACTTACTAAGTGTTTAAGGATCATTACAGAGCCTCTCTGGAGGCTGACATTTTGGGCATTTGATAATAATAATAATAATAATAACAATACTACTACCACCACTACGTCCACCACTATTATTACTACTAGTGCTACTACTACTACTACTACTACTACTACTACTACTACTTCTACTACTACTTCTACTACTACTACTACTACTACTACTACTACTACTACTACTACTACTACTACTACTACTACTACTACTACTATCACTACCACTACCACTACCACTACCACTACCACTACCACTACCACTCTCTACTACTACTACTCTCTACTCTACTACTACTACTACTACTACTACTACCTACTACTACCACTACCACTACCACTACCACTACCACTACCACTACCTCTACCGCTACTCTACTACTACTGCTACTCTCTACTCTACTACTACTACTACTCTACTACTCTACTACTACTCTCTACTACTACTACTACTACACATAATAATATTAATGCTATACTATCCTTTCTCTACTGCTACTGCTACCATCACTAACTCTACCTCTACTCTACTACTGCTACTCTACTACTACTCTACTCATCTACTACTACTACTCTACTACTACTACTACTACTACTACTACTACTACTACTACTACTACTACTACTACTACTACTACTGTATAACCAGTACTACTAGTAGTACTAATATTAACAATATTGGTTTATTAAATCACGATAATGTACGAAATACATACATTTTATAATATTTTATCTTCATAATGGTCGTGAGCTTTAAAATAAATAGTATTCAGTTCACATATACATCACCATTGACATAGTTACTACATTGGTATTGCGATTAAGTCTCACCATGACACGTCTTGCCGTCACGGTTCAGTTGGTATCCACTTCTGCAATGACAGCTGAAGCTTCCCACTGCTTCGCGACAGAGCTGACTACACCCACCGTTGTCACGCGCACATTCTTTCACGTCTGCATAAGATACACTGCGATATATGTATTGGCTATAATGATATCTTAAGGAGAGACAGCGATCGGTTTCAGTGATGAGTGTACAAACACCTACTTCTTCCGAGTGCTATGTCTGTCCCTGACGGTGGTGACCACGTCCCTCCAAACCACACGTGTGTTCTTAGACCTTCTGTAGCTGTTCATTCACCAGCGTGTTGACAGACTAGTTATATTTTATTCGCTAGCGCCCTCTTGATTTTTCCATTCAATTTATCTCCAGTTGTTATAAGATGTTGTAACTTTCTCTTTCGCCTTAGAAATCGTGCCTAGTTGTATACATTTTATAATCATCCTTCTTTTGTAGTTGGCTGTCCTAAGGACTTCTTTGTTGCATTTACAATCTACATTTATTTACTAGATGTTACTTGTGCACACCTTCTGACTATTAATAATAATAATAATAATAATAATAATAATAATAATAATAATAATAATAATAATAATAATAATAATAATAATAATAATAATAATAATAATAATAATAATAATAATAATAATAATAATAATAATAATAATTATTATTATTATTATTATTATTATTATTATTATTATAATTATAATAACACGTTGTTCGTGGCGCTTCACAACATATTCGTATTCAGAATACATAAAAAAGGATACTTTTACACAATAAGATGAATACTAATATTTAAAAACAAATAATAAAATATATAATGTATAGGCATATAAATACCAAAAATTAATACAGCATTAAATAACATAGCATCTCTAAAAATAAATAAATAAACTATCTATTAGTCATACAATACATACTAATCCATATAGGAAATATCTACATAACAATAATGCTTACAAATGAATATTATACGTATGGTTAATGATAATAAATAATTTAGTTAAAATGTTATAAACATTATAATTACGTAACAATAATACTAATAAATAAGTGTATATGCATTGGTACTAGTAATAAATAATTTAGTAAAACAATAATATTCATGTCGAATTACACTAATATGCAGTACAAAAGAAATGTGTCTTCAGTAGACGTTTGAAGCTGGTGAGATTGTTGAGTAAAAATGGTTAATAAGTACCTATGTCTACTTACCAACACAACGATGCTGATTTGTGCTGTCCGTGCGGTATCCACTGTTACATTCACAACGGTAACTTCCTACAGTGTTTACACATCTCTGCGAACAGCCGCCATCATTTGAAGCGCATTCGTCGATATCTGCAAACCGCCGAAACTGAATGTTTTTGTTGCTAAGCTAAACAAGTCAATCTGCTTGTGAGGAGTTTGATTTCAAATAGGGCTAGATACAGTCCCAATTGATACTCTAGCCATTTAGATTCCCTACAATAGGCCGCTACGTCATAACACACAGACAACGACTTTGTCGTTGTTCTCGTGTTGATCCTGTCGTCGTCGGTGTGGTTGGCCATGGTTACTGTCGTTTTACCTTCGCTTTACTTTCCTCTCCTTACTTTTCTTTCACTACGTTCTCTACCAACACTCTACAACTCCATCTTTTGCTGTTGCTCTCCATTCTCCTCCCACTCTTTCACACATACATACAGCTATACAGTTGTTAGACTTCGCAATTGCATGCGACGAGTACACTAACACAAACACCAATGTCAGACGCTACAAAAATAACCCCTTCCCTATTTTTATGTTGGGAGGTTAATTCCCAGGCGCCTATTAAACCACACTTCACATAGCGCACACCCCTTCATTAAATATTGTGTATTGCTAAATATATCTCTAGCCATCAATAAAACAGTACATCAAAGATGCACACCTCTTGCTGAAATAGTGTGGGAGATTGTTCCTACATCTACTAAAGACATTGAAGGGCTCAGCACCCCCTCTTATGAGTGGTTGTTAATGAACACATGTGAAAACAATTATTGTGTTCCTAGCAATACAATTAACAGTGGTCAAAGGTGTATGCACCACTGCATGTGATTACAATGCTTGTTTATATTATCGTCAAACAATTCCCCTCCACACAGAGTGTGGTCATTCTGCAAGGTGTATGGGTATCTTTATCTTACTCTATATTGGCTCCTATGATTTGGTCTTTTCAGGATGGCTCCCACCAAGAGAGCCAATCGTGGCCGGCCATCCAACACGGGGCCGCGACAGACACGGTCACGGTCCACAGCATTACGTGCTACCATCGACGCCTCCTCGGCATTGCTATCTGTACTGATGGGCCAGCCCCCAGCCGCATGCAACATACGGCAGCATTTTGACGATGCACCAGCCCTCCAGCAGGTTGTATGAGAGTCAGCTGGTGCATCGGCAGATGGATCTGGCAGGCTGGAACAACGCCAATGCCTCCCCCATGTTCTGTCTTGCTCCAAGACAGAAGACTGGTGTCTTGTCTTTTGGTCAGTGGCTGCAGGCTTTTTAGATTGACCAGTCTGTTCTTCTGCTTCAGCCGTCCAACCTCCCTGATGCCGGTGCCCTATTGATGTACATCGAAACAATCCGAAAGATGTACGAGCGGGGCTCGGACTGGCGGTCCTACGACCAGGCATTTAGGACGCTGCGCCGGGCAAACAACTGGACATGGGATTCAGTGTGCATGCAGCTGTGGATGGATGCAGGCCATGCTGATGCTCCTGGTGGACGCCAGATGGCAGCAGCTGGTGCCCTCTTTCACAACAAGAGTAAGCCCAGGTGGGGAAAGCTAAGTGGCCCTCCAGCAAGCACTGCTTTGCATTTAACTATGGAGAAGTGTGTAATGCAGAAACCTGCCGTTACACACATACATGCAAACAGTGTGGCGGCCTCACGCATTTCTCAGGTGCAACAAACGGCACTCCGCCAACTCCTCCAGTATGCCCTAACCCCACCCCCAAATGGCAAGTGCTTCTTCATTGATGACAATTTCCTGTCATGGGATTTCTTGCAGTTGTATACCAATGCTTCAGGTGGCATTTGGGGCAGTTTATGGTTCGGAATGGTTCTATGGTCTCTGGCCAGCGGCATGGCGATCCTACCATGTCTCAGTCATTGAGCTTTACCCTATATTGGCAGCAGTTCTGATATGGGGTAGGCAATGGAGAAACCACAGTGTCTGTTTTTTGTTTTTACACGGATAATGAGGCTTGTTCCGATCATTAATAAGCAAACGTCTCGCGCCCCCACCATTACGGCATTACTCCGTCCTTTGGTCTTGGCATGCCTGCGTTGTAATATTAATTTCATTGCACAGCATATACCAGGTCGGTTGAACAATTTAGCTGACAAACTCTCACGTTCACTGGTACAGGCTTTCCACACACTGGCTCCATGGGCAGAGGCCAAGCCGAGGGAGATCCCCTACTGTGTATCCCCGGAGGGCTTGGGGAATCTGTAAGCGTTCTTCTCCAGGCATCCCTAGCACCTTCTACAAGAGCTCATTATGAGAGGGCATGGCGTAAAGTGATCCTCTTTTTCCAGGGATTTGGCGCAGTTCCTTGTTTGCCACTCCCAGTGGCCATGATCCTGCTTTTCGTGGCACACTTACATGCTAATGGCTCTGCTCGTGCAAGCATAGTCTCCATAATTTCAGCGGTGGCATATTTTCACAAGGTTAACGGGTTTCGAGATCCCACAGGTAATTATATCGTAGGTAGGTTATTAGCTGGAGCTTGGAAGTTAGGGACTGTTACCGACGTCCGCCTGCCTGTTACACTGCCCGTCCTCATCCGTTTGGTCCAAGCGATACCCACTGTTTTCTCTTCACATTATCGACGTATCGTGCTTCGAGCAATGATGGTGTTGGCATTCAGGACATACCTCAGAGTACGACATATGGTGCACAGATCGAAAAGCACAACGCAGGGTTGTGTAACATCTGGGAGATGTTTTCATTACCAGTGACCTTATCAATGTGTCCTTCCACCATGTCAATCACAGTGCCCATCAAGGCCCACAATGTCTACAAGTGAGAGGTGATTGTTTGCAGGGATCACTCATCTACCCAGCATTTTTGTTGGAGAAAATTTATTCAGGCCCGTGACCCAATCCCAGGTATTCTGTCTGCATATCCAGATGGGCGCCCTATGCTGCGTTATGAATTTGATGCATCCCTCAAACAACTCCTCAATGTTTGTGGTTACAAGTCTACTTCTTTTAAGGGTCACAGTTTTCGTATTGGTGCTGCTACTGCAGCGGTCCTGAGAGGGGAGTCCGACGTGCAAACCAGAGTGGCACGCAGATGGACTTCGGATGCATTGCGGAAGTATATTAGAATTGCATAAGTTTAGGCCATATAGTTTGACAGTTACTATAATGCGGTAGGGTGGTCACAGTGATTTCGGTGACCTTGTGGCGAATTGGCCCCACTTTTTAAAGTAAAAATGTGTATTTGGTGGGAATGTTTGTATTCTTGCATGTATTAGTTTTATATGTAGAACGTTCTTGTGAGGTTTGGCCTCGGAGAAACCAGTAGGTGACACTGAACGGGCTCAGTGTCATATATATTTGTATGGTTTTTAGAGTTGCATGTTATTCTTACCAATTTAATTAATATATGTCATTCAATTGGCCTTTAAATTCTCAACTACATTGGACTTGTCTTGGTTATTACATAAATGCAAGATAGCCACTGGTCAGATCTTAAACAAATACTTTAGAACCACTTCTTATGTATAATACATCTTTTTAGAGGTATTTAGGTATAATTAATCCATTTCTGATGTTATATTTTTAATTCATGGTCAAGATCAGATTATGAAGGTCAGGTAATGGTCAAAGCTGACCTTTCGGCGGACAACAACTGGAAACTTCTAGGAAATTAGTTTTTTGTTTATTCATGAATACACATGGCTAATCTTACAGTATTTGACACATTTGTCCATGAGAAAAAGAGTATTCAGTCATAATTTTAATTATTTGAAACACGTAGTCACACATGTTACACATAGTGTGTGTATATATACATATATATATATATATATATATATAATATAAAATTATATATATATATATATATAATTATATATACATATTATTATGTATATATATAATTATATATATATATATATATAATTATATATACATATATATATATATATATAATTATATATAATTATATATATATATAATTATATATACAGATCTATGTATATATATATATATATATATATATATATATATATATATATATATATATATATCCTGCTACATTGTCATTGTTGCTATTATCACACGCAGACATACATAAGACATTAAGGATGTACACGATGTAATACACATAAGCTACTAAAATGTCTCACCGTTGCAAGTTTTACTGTCGCCGTCCAGGTGATATCCAGGCCTACAGGTACAATAAAACCCTCCGACAGTTTCATGACAGGTATGATTGCATCCACCGTTATCATGGTTGCATTCTTTCGAGTCTGGAAACAAATAAAATCATATATATATATATATATATATATATATATATATATACATATATCATTTATATATTTATATTACAATTGTTATGCGTTAGATATGTGATTCATGTACCACAGATCAACAGTTAGTGATTCTGCCTATCCATCATAGCTCCCTGGCATATCATTCAATCTGTTGACAACTTGAATTATTTATTGATTCCGAGATCGAAAACTTTTTTATTGTTGCGCCTCTGAGCTAGGTTTCTAAGGATTTGGGCGTAATAGAAGTCATATCGTTATTATTATTGTTTGAATGAAATTATAAGATATTATAATGATATTATAAGAAAAGCTTGAGACGGACTAAACAAGTTACTATAAACATATTACTATATATATATATATATATATATATATATATATATATATATATATATATATATATATATATATATATATATATATTATTGTAATATGTTTATAGTAACTTGTTTAGCAGCAAAGACAATACCAATACAATCATACAAATTGAATTATTTGAAGCGGTGGATAATCGTGATATTCTACTAAGCAAACCCAGAAGAATTCCTAACTGCACGCAAGAATTTAGAACCGCTTGAATGGATGAGTGAATGAGTGAATGAGTGAATGAGTGAGTGAGTGAATGAGTGAATGAGTGAATGAGTGAATGAGTGAATGAGTGAATGAGTGAATGAGTGAATGAGTGAATGAGTGAATGAGTGAATGAGTGAATGAGTGAATGAGTGAATGAGTGAATGAGTGAATGAGTGAATGAGTGAATGAGTGAATGAGTGAATGAGTGAATGAGTGAGTGAGTGAGTGAGTGAGTGAGTGAGTGAGTGAATGAGTGAATGAGTGAATGAGTGAATGAGTGAATGAGTGAATGAGTGAATGAGTGAATGAGTGAATGAGTGAGTAGTGAGTGAGTGAGTGAGTGAGTGAATGAGTGAATGAGTGAATGAGTGAATGAGTGAATGAGTGAATGAGTGAATGAGTGAATGAGTGAATGAGTGAATGAGTGAATGAGTGAATGAGTGAATGAGTGAATGAGTGAATGAGTGAATGAGTGAATGAGTGAATGAGTGAATGAGTGAATGAGTGAATGAGTGAATGAGTGAATGAGTGAATGAGTGAATGAATGAGTGAGTGAGTGAATGAATGAATGAGTGAATGAGTGAGTGAGTGAGTGAGTGAGTGAGTGAGTGAGTGAGTGAGTGAGTGAGTGAGTGAGTGAGTGAGTGAGTGAGTGAGTGAGTGAGTGAGTGAGTGAGTGAGTGAGTGAGTGAGTGAGTGAGTGAGTGAGTGAGTGGTGGTGAGTGGTGAGTGAGTGAGTGAGTGAGTGAGTGAGTGAGTGAGTGAGTGAGTGAGTGAGTGAGTGAGTGAGTGAGTGAGTGAATGAATGAATGAATGAATGAATGAATGAATGAATGAATGAATGAATGAATGAATGAATGAATGAATGAATGAATGAATGAATGAATGAATGAATGAATGAATGAATGGAATAAAGGAGGGAAATATCATTTAAACTACCACAACCCACCTTACACTATATACAGTGCATATATAAAATAATATAAACTGTTGAAACAAGTAAAAGAAGTGATGTACCAACCGCTACAACTGCGCATGTCTGAGTCAAGAAGGTAACCGGTGTTACACGAACACGTATAACTTCCTTCGGTGTTGACGCATATGTGCATGCAGCCATCCCTGCCAGCCGCACACTCGTCGACGTCTGAAACATGATGCATAATTACTACATCCCCTAATGCACTGGACCATTACTTCTGAACGAAAACATACGTTCTTACGTAGCGCTGTGTCCGCCTTTAAAATTGCTCAGGGCGCTTTACACTTTGGTTTGGTTTGGTTTGGTTTGCGTTGCGTTGCGTTGCGTTGCGTTGCGTTGCGTTGCGTTGCGTTGCGTTGCGTTGCGTTGCGTTGCGTTGCGTTGCGTTGCGTTGCGTTGCGTTGCGTTGCGTTGCGTTGCGTTGCGTTGCGTTGCGTTGCGTTGCGTTGCGTTGCGTTGCGTTGCGTTGCGTTGCGTTGCGTTGCGTTGCGTTGCGTTGCGTTGCGTTGCGTTGCGTTGCGTTGCGTTGCGTTGCGTTGCGTTGCGTTGCGTTGCGTTGCGTTGCGTTGCGTTGCGTTGCGTTGCGTTGCGTTGCGTTGCGTTGCGTTGCGTTGCGTTGCGTTGCGTTGCGTTGCGTTGCGTTGCGTTGCGTTGCGTTGCGTTGCGTTGCGTTGCGTTGCGTTGCGTTGCGTTGCGTTGCGTTGCGTTGCGTTGCTTTAGTGATCATCAGCGATGTAGAGTGAAAAAACTTGCCCAAGGTTCGACACGGCAGCACAAGATTCGAACTTGGGTTCTCTGTTACGAGAATCCGAAGCTTTCTGCTCTGTTTGGGAACGTTCCCCTTCTTCGTAGTTTATTCATCAGATCTCCTTAATACCTTTTCTTTTGTGTGTCACTCGCCAAATCCAGCATGAACGAACGGTGGTGATCGATCTACGCTTTGTCGTGTATATTGACCACACAGTCGCCCTGGTTTATATTTGCCAAGCTAGTGCGCGGTGTCTCTAGCATATCGCTTCATGTCTACCTAACGTGCTTCCTATAGTTTATTATTCTTTCTTTAAGCCAATAAACTATTGACTAGGTATATATTGGAGTGTTTTTTGCCGAAAACGTTACATAATTATGATACCTTAAATAAACCTTCAGATTTTGTTTGTTTAGTTATCAAAAGTTTTTCCTTATCTAATCTTCCAGTATTTTCCTTCTATGAAATATTGTATGATTACACATGCAAAGAGTGTTGTCGCAATAATAAAGGTACACATTGAAAAGTATTGCACTTCTTTTACCATTTTGTTGAACAATTTGTATATCTTTGATATATATATATATATATATATATATATATATATATATATATATATATATATATATATATATATAGACTGTATATATGATGTAAAATGTGTTTCATTCATTCATTTATTCTAAATTCTTGTGTTCGGTTCAGAATTCTTTAGTAAAATGCCTCGATGATTTTCCACCGCTCCAAACTATTCAATTTGTATGGTTGTATTGGAATTGCATTTGCGTTTTCGTGACACGGACATATGTAAACATATTACTATAATCAAGAGATCCCACTACGTATTACATTAGTTTTTCAGACCACTTCAAACAACTGATTAAGTCTATATTAATCTTTATTGTTACATAATGTCTGGTACAGTACAGTGACATACTTGCATTCGAAAAGGTGTATTACAAATATACATTATATTATAACAACTGTAATGTAGTAACAAATATACACTATATTATAACAACGGTAATGTAATAACAAATATATACTATATTATAACAACTGTAATGACGTAACACATAAACACTATATTCTAACAACTGTAATGAAGTAACAAAATAAACATTATATAACAACAGGAATGAAATGACAGTTTTGATTGAATTCCTTAAGCATATGCCCAATTAAAAGTAAACCATAGTTCGTGCAATATACAACTACCATCAATATATTCTAACTAACTGATTAACAATGTGTTTAAGTGAATCATAAAAAAAACGAAATATATCATCCATGTACATGTGTTAGTGACGGATTATCGATGAATAATCGTCCAATACAAATATGTCAACATGACATTTGTATGATAAATAGTGACGATAAACAAAAAATCTTAACGATAAGTGCGTTCGGGTGTAAGAAATCAGAGAACCACCTAGCTACATGTTAACGAACGAACGAACGAACGAACGAACGAACGAACGAACGAACGAACGAACGAACGAACGAACGAACGAACGAACGAACGAACGAACGAACGAACGAACGAACGAACGAACGAACGAACGAACGAACGAACGAACGAACGAACGAACAACGAACGAACGAACGAACGAACGAACGAACGAACGAACGAACGAACGAACGAACGAACGAACGAACGAACGAACGAACGAACGAACGAACGAACGAACGAACGAACGAACGAACGAACGAACGAACGAACGAACGAACGAACGAACGAACGAACGAACGAACGAACGAACGAACGAACGAACGAACGAACGAACGAACGAACGAACATGAACGAACGAACGAACGAACGAACGAACGAACGAACGAACGAACGAACGAACGAACGAACGAACGAACGAACGAACGAACGAACGAACGGAACGACGCAGACGAACGACAACGAGAACGAACGAACGAACGAACGAACGAACGAACGAACGAACGAACGAACGAACGAACACGAACGAACGAACGAACGAACGAACGAACGAACGAACGAACGAACGAACCAACCAACCAACCAACCAACCAACCAACAACCAACCATCCAACCAACTAACCAACAAATAACGAACACAACAACAATAAAACAAATACAAACTCACATAAATAAACACACACGTCTGATACATCATTCGTAATATCCCACGGGTTTTTCATTTGGTCTTTCTATCGATAATAACACAAACTGCGTAATTCGCCGAACATTTGGGACAATTTCTTACGTACATTCCTGAACAAGGACAGATACAGAATTCCGTTGGCAGAGGAATTGCACATTACGACCCACACGGACGCGAACTGAAATGTCATCGGCAACTCAATGTTCAGCACCATGTTAAACAATATGAACACAAACATGGGTACCGTGAAGATAAGCGCAACCGCGCATATCACCAGGATGTTTCTACCTGATCTCAGCGACTGAACTGTGATGGACGGATTCGACAATACGGCGTCGTTCACTATTCCACTGATGGAGCTAACTTGTGTCGCAATTTGACGGTTAGTCTTCACGATCACCATCAATATCCTTGCTGAGGCGTACAGAGTGACCACCAGGGGGACAATAACGCCCAGTGTTAGCCCGATTTGCGTCGACAGCGGCTTGCGAGGATAGTATGCATTCGTAGTAATACAGTATGGCTGATTCCACTCCACGTCCAGTCTGATACCTATCGACGTTATGGCGGCGCTCATCAGCCAGATACACACAATCACAACATTACATCGCTTTCTGGACAGCAACTGTTCGTAGCGGAACGGATGCAAGATGGCAACCATCTTCGTCAAGGTCACCCAACTCAGGCTGTGCAGTCCAATCATCGCAAAGACTCGGATGAAGAATCTGTGCGTTTTGAGAATGAACCACCCGTTGACTGTTTCGTTGTAGCAAAGGTACGCGCTCATCGGCATTGCTGTGATCCCGTTCGCGAGATCGGAAATCGTCAGAGAGAAGATAAAGAGCGTCGACCGATCGTCCCGTAGTTGCGGATACTTCACGATTACGATGATGACAAGTGTATTCACAACTACGACCGCGGCCGTCACTAAGCCGATGAACGAGGTCTTAGCGACCGTTGCGTAGTACGATTCCATGTTGACGTCTTGCTTTGAATCGTCTGTGTGACAGCAGCGGCTAACGCATGCTGCCATACTTGCTTGTTGAAGCACTCAACACCAAGCACAAGACTCGGTGATTCGACGATAGCGACAAAGATACTTATCGATAAACTGAATGTGACTGGCTGAATATATCGCACGCAGAACATCGGCATATTTACATTGCATTGTGTAATCTCGAACTCTTTGTATGTGCGACTGCGTAACGCCCGCTTGAACTAGTTGCATAAATTTACCAGTAGTA
>JAODUO010000656.1:97500-115000 GCA_025642075.2 Ridgeia piscesae | reverse complement strand
ATAGAAATTAAAATCGCGATGCATAGTCAATCACCCACGTGTCAGCGAGTTCAAAGTATCGGCGTGTTGCTCAGACAAACATCCAAGTTGTGCATGTATTTGCAAGACAAATCTAGCGTAGAAAATACTTTTGGAAATTATAATGATTTTTGTAGGACACATGTAAGTGTACAAAGAATGTCTTTAAGTACGACCAAAATGTGCCAATATGTTAGAGCTAGCCAGTGTTACTAGTGATAATTGATTTACAATCGCCAGTTCGTCGAACATGTATGCAAACGTTCTAGCGGGCCAGGAACGGGAATACAACTTCTTAAAGACCTTCAGTGGGACACACTCCAAACAAGAAGAAATACTAGACTTAGCATAATACTCAAGATGGAACATAACCTTACAGACATTCCACTAGATCACTATAGAAACCGCAACACTAGATGCTCACGTAAACAGGAAAATTAGTTCATACAAATCAGACACTCGGCAAATATTATTTGGAAGCAGCTTTTCCCCAACCACAATAAAAGAGTGTAATTCTCTACCTTCGTGCACTGTATCAAAAAATCACTAAGATCATTCCAAAAAAAAAATCCAACGTTACCGTAGGATTAAATCAAACGAATCACGTAGTGGCGTAGTGTGTACACAGGACATTTTGACAGTCACATAAACAGGTACAGCACATGAACCGTGTCATTAGTTGACGCTATTTTACTCACCTGTGCACGTCTTTCCGTCGCTAGACAGCTGATAACCACTTCTACAGGTGCATACGAAACTTCCTTTCTTCTCGTAGCAGAAGTGGCTGCAACCACCTTTGTCTTGGTCGCATTCCTTGATATCTAGAAAACGTTAACAATCAGTTAGTGGTTTTAAAGTATTCGTGTTCGTTTTTACCTTTTACGGTAAGTGAATAAAATAAACTGTAGTCTTCTCCCAAAATTCCTATTGTTTACATCGAAGAGATCGGACAGGGTTTTGATTACAGGTTGGATAGTCTTGTTCTCGACTGAAGGGACAGCGTGCGAAGTGAGTCGTCTGACCGACTAAGGTGACTTAAAACTCATTAAACTCATTAATGAGTAGCGTGGGTAGTATGACAACTCACCGTCCACGTGTATATAATAATAATAGTAATAATAATAATAATAATAATAATAATAATAATAATAATAATAATAATAATAATAATAATAATAATAATAATAATAATAATAATAATAATAATAATAATAATAATAATATAGTAATAATAATAATAAATAATAATAATAATAATAATAATAATAATAATAATAATAATAATAAAATAATAATAACTAATACTAATAACAATATAATAACTAATAACAATAACAATAACAATAACAATAACAATAATAATAACAATAAACAATAACAATAACAATAACAATAACAATAAAATAATAATAACAATAACAATAACAATAACAATAACAATAATAATAATAATAATAATACCACTACTACTACTACTACTACTACTACTACTACTACTACTACTACTACTACTATCTACTACTACTACTACTACTACTATAATACTACTACTACTACTACTACTACTACTACTACTAATAATAATAATAATAATAAAGTTAATCATTTCTCTGTGGCAGCCATTGCGGCTGAAATGTATAATAAAAGCGCTACAATTGATAAAACAATTCATTACAATATATTAGAAAAACTATATTATGTGAAATTATAACTAATTAGTATAATTAATTAGTAAAAGTACTGGTAAAATTATAAAACACAAAACAAAATAGTGCTTTTTGCGAAATGTGTGACGATGGCTAGATGCCTGTTTTGGGCGCACACATTTAGAGAGACAAAAATCGGGAGGCATTCTCCAAAGAAACCCCTATGTACTTGGTAAGTTTAGTACAACTGCTGGGAGCGGTGTATAGAAAAGTGAAATAAATCCGTCGTCTTTTTGCGCTCCCACCACGGGTGACGATCGGCCGCACGTTCAACATCTCGCACACATTGCCTCCATTGACATCTATCATCTCGTGTGATTGTGTTCATTCGTCTGGTCATCAGCTTCCTGGTGTTATCACTGTCCAATTGCTTCGGTCGTTGTTTTCCAACGACGTCGCAGTAGCAACCGGTGGTACAGTGGCTACAGCTGCGGACGTTCATTTAAGAAACACCGGCTTGGAATCGTGCGCTGCCGCGTCAAACCTCGGACAAGTGTGTTCACACTACATTGCTCCAGTTTCTCATCTGTGTGAATCAGTACCTGGTTATAGACAGTGGTGGATATTTGCGTAGGAAAAATCTTCGCGCGTTAATTGCAGCGTGGCTGGATTCTTTCATGGGAAGCCGACATGGAGGTCTATTGAACAGGGAGTAAAGTGTAAAGCGCTTTGAGCAATGCTAAGGATTCGATACCGCGGTATATAAGAACGTATCTTTTACCCTGACTTTCCCTGACTAAGGTTCTACACCAGTCTTATCTGAGCGTGTCGCCAAAGACTGACACATTTCGGCGCACAACGAGTCATAGCAACTGTCTGGTGGTCTTCGTTTCCCACAGACGTTCTTGGTCGGTAGACCTACCATGTTCAGTCCTACCACGTTCTGTCCTACCACGTTCTGTCCTACCTCATTCTGTCCTACCACGTTCTGTCCTACCACGTTCTGTCCTACCACGTTCTGTCCTACCACGTTCTGTCCTACCACGTTCTGTCCTACCACGTTCTGTCCTACCTCGTTCTGTCCTACCACGTTATGTCCTACCTCGTTCTGTCCTACCTCGTTCTGTCCTACCACGTTATGTCCTACCACGTTATGTCCTACCACGTTCTGTCCTACCTCGTTCTGTCCTACCACGTTATGTCCTACCTCGTTCTGTCCTACCTCGTTCTGTCCTACCACGTTATGTCCTACCTCGTTCTGTCCTACCTCGTTCTGTCCTACCACGTTATGTCCTACCACGTTATGTCCTACCACGTTCTGTCCTACCTCGTTCTGTCCTACCACGTTATGTCCTACCTCGTTCTGTCCTACCTCGTTCTGTCCTACCACGTTATGTCCTACCTCGTTCTGTCCTACCTCGTTCTGTCCTACCACGTTATGTCCTACCACGTTATGTCCTACCACGTTCTGTCCTACCTCGTTCTGTCCTACCACGTTATGTCCTACCTCGTTCTGTCCTACCTCGTTCTGTCCTACCACGTTATGTCCTACCTCGTTCTGTCCTACCTCGTTCTGTCCTACCACGTTATGTCCTACCTCGTTCTGTCCTACCTCGTTCTGTCCTACCTCGTTCTGTCCTACCACGTTCTGTCCTACCACGTTCTGTCCTACCACGTTCTGTCCTACCTCGTTCTGTCCTACCACGTTCTGTCCTACCTCGTTCTGTCCTACCACGTTATGTCCTACCTCGTTCTGTCCTACCTCGTTCTGTCCTACCACGTTCTGTCCTACCACGTTCTGTCCTACCACGTTCTGTCCTACCACGTTCCGTCAGCATATGGCGGTTGGTCAACATTTCTGCTCATTGAATACTTTTCTCGTGCGTCTTCACCAGTGTCCAGTCTTCTGTGACAACTGTCCACAATAGTGAGAGCACAGCTTCCATTTCTAGTTCTGTCCTTGTCTCTCTATCTGTCCGGCTCGAACGTTATCGTTGGCCATGCCGAGTGTAGATCTAAGGTCCTAGCCACATTTGCAGTGAACAGAGGTATTTGAAGCTTTCAACGTGTTCATTTCGTTAACCATGACTTGCAACTCCTACCCCAGGACAGGGTTGCCCACTTTAATACACTTCGTCCTTGTCACGTTTACTTTCAAACGTACGGCTCTTCCCGAATTGTTAACTTATTCGAGTAGCCATTCAACCTGTTTATTTCGCATTGCTGCGCCATCTGCGTACCTCCGCTTAGAGACTGACTTTCCATTAACTGTGACTGCTCGCTGCCGATGATCCAGCAGAAGAAAGTCAATATAAATGTATTACGGGACCATTTCACTAACTTTGTTAAGAGCTCTTAGACCCGATTTTACACATTAAATAAATGTTGTTCCTGATATAGTATACATGAAAACTGACAATACAGTAACGCGGACATTGTCATTGGTGTGTCGTAGAAATACTGTCCACCGTAATATGACAATGGCTATTTGGTTTACAAAAAAATCAATTAATTAAACAACGGATTTTGTTCAACGATGAACTTTCCTTAACAGCTCTTTGTCTTAGTGAAACAGTCCCCAGGTTTATGATAAATTGCTACTGGTTTTGCACAATGTCCCATTCCAGTTTCTTTGTTGCGGAAATAACCAACATGTTTGATGAGATAACGTATATATTTGGTGTCGTTGACGACACTGTTGTGCGTCCACTCACCTACACAAGTACGTCGATCTATGCTGTCCAACTGGTAACCGCTGTTACATTCACAGCGGTAACTTCCGACAGAGTTGACACACGTGTGTGTACAGCCGCCATTGCTGGTGGCGCACTCGTTGATGTCTGAAAGCATAAAACTCGAATATATATATATATATATATATATATATATATATATATATATATATATATATATATATATATATATATATATATATATATATATGCTGTTTGGCAAATACGTTTCAATTCTTTAGCTTGTTACAGTGTGCGGTGTTGTGCACTTATTGAAGGTGGTGGTGGGGGGGGGGGGTAATATCGTTAGTAATAAAAAGCTGTGCTGTTCAATGTTCATAAATTATTCGTCACCAACCAAAATGTAAAAACGGGTTATGTAATTTTTTTCGATTCCACATGCAGGCTAACATTGTTGAATTTAGACTCTAACCAATGCGACAGGTGGCGCCGCTGAAATGTTATGCATATGTAGGCAAGTGATGGCACATGTATTTTAGATTGCACAGTGCAACGTCACTATTAAGGTCACTGTGTTAACGGGACCGAGTTCCTGTACTTTGCTGTATCCAAAGATTACAGCACAATAGACGTTATCTTCTTCTTTTTCGTCTTATGCATCTTCTTCTTCTTATATGGAACACATCTGAGACTACACTAAGTGAACGTACTTGCGAGGTGGCCGTATTAGTGAGGTGACTGTAAAGCAAGGTTAGACAGTAATGCGCTTTACGCAGCCCGGGCGCCACCAAATGCGTGAGAACTAAATTCGAGATTCGCTACCGGCTGAATTCAACCATTGACAGAGTGAAATAAATAGCAAAGGATTCTATTACGACAGCCGGTCCACTCGTACTCGACGGCGGCACAGAGGGACAACTGAACAGACGCGGTCTTGACCGACTGTGTGTGACACTCCGTCACCCTTTCATATCTACACAACCGAAGAACAGGGAGGCGAGGAAGACGATTGTGTGAAACAGAGTTTCAATAAGTGGAAACTACAATGGAACAACCACGACAAGAGGACGACAACTACAAGTGACGACAATGAAAAGAGAACAATCACAACAAGAGGACGGCCATGATCATGACAAGAGGACGACCAAGACAAGAGGATGACCACGACAAGAGGACGACCAAGACAAGAGGATGACCACGACAAGAGGACGATCATGACAAGAGGCCTATCATGACAAGAGGACGATCTTGACAAGAGGACGATCACGACGAGAGCACGATCATGGCAGGGGGAAAACCACGACAAAAAGACGATCAAGACAAGAGAACAACCACTACAAGACGACGATCATGACAAGAGGTCGATCACGACAAGAGGACGATCAAGACAAGAGGACGATCACGACAAGAGGACGACCACGACAAGAGGACGACCATGACAAAAGGACGACCACGAGAAGAGGACGGCCACGAGAAGAGGACGACCACGACAAGAGGACGACCACGACAAGAAGACGACCACGGCAGGGGGATGGCCACGAAAAAAAACACGACAAGAAGATAATCAAGACAAGAGGACCACAACAAGAAGATGATCAAGACAAGAGGACCACAACAAGAAGATGATCAAGACAAGAGGACCACAACAAGAAGATGGCCCCAACAGTAGACGACGTGGACAACAGGATGACCATGACACTGAGGGGAGGATTGTATAAAGAGATATCGTGACTGGGGTGGGTAAAGAGAGCGAGGGGTAGAATGGAACGAAGGCAGCTCGGAAGGAACACCGAGGAAACGAATGAACATCGAATCCTGTCTGATGACGGCTTTTGTTGAGTACGAAGAAGACGACACCGTACCTTGACATGATCTGTTATCCGTGGCCAGGTCGAAGCCTTGTGGACACGAACAGGTGAAATGTCCGGCGGCGTTGGTGCATGTCTTGACACAGTCGTGTGTTCCATCAGCGCATTCGTCTATGTCTGCAGAATATAAAGTGTTATCAAATCGTGTCACAGCACGCTTAATGTGTTTGTTCTCGCATGCGTTAGTTTGTTTTACATTGTCAGTGCCTTACACGAGCTATTGCATTTTGAAATAATGATACTAATAATCAAATAATTTTAACATTCTTCTTTGTAGTATACCGTGTCTCAAATTACACTTGCGCAAATACACTAACAATGGAACACATCACAACGAATTAACAAAAAAGTCTTACTAGAATGCTAAGCGTACATACTGTAACAAGTAAGTTAAATGTGTAAAATCAATTAAGTAAACTGCAAAATAATACTAAACACCATTTATAATTAATATGTAGGGGAGCCACGTCGTTACACATAAACATGACGATTGGAACACGCTCTCTCCTAGTATGTTTCATAATGACGAAATTAATAAGTAGGCGAGCCACGTCGTTACACATAGACATGACGATTGGAACACGCTCTCTCCTAGTATGTTTCATAATGACGAAATTAATAAGTAGGGGAGCCACGTCGTTACACATAGACATGACGATTGGAACACGCTCTCTCCTAGTATGTTTCATAATGACGAAATTAATAAGTAGGGGAGCCACGTCGTTACACATAGACATGACGATTGGAACACGCTCTCTCCTAGTATGTTTCATAATGACGAAATTAATATGTAGGGCGAGCCACGTCGTTACACATAGACATGACGATTGGAACACGCTCTCTCCTAGTATGTTTCATAATGACGAAATTAATAAGTAGGGGAGCCACGTCGTTACACATAGACATGACGATTGGAACACGCTCTCTCCTAGTATGTTTCATAATGACGAAATTAATAATGTAGGGGAGCCACGTCGTTACACATAGACATGACGATTGGAACACGCTCTCTCCTAGTATGTTTCATAATGACGAAATTAATATGTAGGGGAGCCACGTCGTTACACATAGACATGACGATTGGAACACGCTCTCTCCTAGTATGTTTCATAATGACGAAATTAATATGTAGGGGAGCCACGTCGTTACACATAGACATGACGATTGGAACACGCTCTCTCCTAGTATGTTTCATAATGACGAAATTAATAAGTAGGGGAGCCACGTCGTTACACATAGACATGACGATTGGAACACGCTCTCTCCTAGTATGTTTCATAATGACGAAATTAATAAGTAGGGGAGCCACGTCGTTACACATAGACATGACGATTGGAACACGCTCTCTCCTAGTATGTTTCATAATGACGAAATTAATAAGTAGGCGAGCCACGTCGTTACACATAGACATGACGATTGGAACACGCTCTCTCCTAGTATGTTTCATAATGACGAAATTAATAAGTAGGGGAGCCACGTCGTTACACATAGACATGACGATTGGAACACGCTCTCTCCTAGTATGTTTCATAATGACGAAATTAATATGTAGGGGAGCCACGTCGTTACACATAGACATGACGATTGGAACACGCTCTCTCCTAGTATGTTTCATAATGACGAAATTAATAAGTAGGCGAGCCACGTCGTTACACATAGACATGACGATTGGAACACGCTCTCTCCTAGTATGTTTCATAATGACGAAATTAATAAGTAGGGAGCCACGTCGTTACACATAGACATGACGATTGGAACACGCTCTCTCCTAGTATGTTTCATAATGACGAAATTAATAAGTAGGGGAGCCACGTCGTTACACATAGACATGACGATTGGAACACGCTCTCTCCTAGTATGTTTCATAATGACGAAATTAATATGTAGGGGAGCCACGTCGTTACACATAGACATGACGATTGGAACACGCTCTCTCCTAGTATGTTTCATAATGACGAAATTAATAAGTAGGCGAGCCACGTCGTTACACATAGACATGACGATTGGAACACGCTCTCTCCTAGTATGTTTCATAATGACGAAATTAATATGTAGGGGAGCCACGTCGTTACACATAAACATGACGATTGGAACACGGTCTCTCCTAGTATGTTTCATAATGACGAAATTAATATGTAGGGGAGCCACGTCGTTACACATAGACATGACGATTGGAACACGCTCTCTCCTAGTATGCTGCCATTGTTTCATAATGACGAATGACCATCGTGTACATTTCACTTTGCAAATTGAGACAAATGTTTCAATATAAAAACTTTCAGAGTCGTACTGTGATATATTGTTAACTTCATGGGCACACACCGAGATAACTACAACAATGGAAATTATTATTAATTGAAATGTTTACGAAATAGTATTAAACCGCATCTATGTTGCTGATGGCAACATTTGACATCATGAAACTGACCAACACACGTATGTTGGTCGTTACTGTCCAGTCGGTAGCCGGATCTACATTCACACCGATAGCTGCCTTCGACGTTCACGCATCTTTGTGTACATCCGCCGTTCTTAGTCGCGCACTCATTGATGTCTGAAAGAAATAGTACCTACGTGTGTTTCATTGGTTCATTATCATAACACTTACTGACGCTAAATAAATAGTGTGTTATAATAATAATAATAATAATAATAATAATAATAATAATAATAATAATAATAACAACAATAATAATAATAATAATAATAATAATAATAATAATAATAATAATAATAATAATAATAATTATTATTATTATTATTATTATTATTATTATTATTATTATTATTATTATTATTATTTTACTGAAGGTATAAGGAGTTTGTTTTGTCAATAACTAATCATAATCTGCTTTTTATTATGTATGTCTGAGGAAGCATTGGTGTCGCCGTGAAACCGATCGCCGATTATGTCCGTACAAATTTAGCTCTTTGTTTCTAGAAGAGGACATTATGAATATGTTGTGTGTATTGTATCGTGGATTTAGTAGAACTAATTTACCAAAGCCGTCCACATATACAATACGGCTGTTTTCCTTTAAATTCAAAGTATTCTAGGTTACGTTGTACGTGGTATCCATAATATTATATTACGTTCTACGTTCCGAACAGCTTATTTTAAGCCACGAAAGTGGCCAGTCGTGACATATATAGTAAGTTTGAAAGAATATATTTATAGGGGTGACGTCATATTCGTGGGGTCACAGATTAATCTCTGACATCCATACACGCACGCATGCACGCACACGCACGCACGCACGCACGCACGCACGCACGCACGCACGCACGCACGCACGCACGCACGCACGTCACGCACCACGCACGCACGAAAACACTCTCCCACGCACACGCACACGCACACGCACACGCACACGCACACGCACACGCACACGCACACGCACACAGCACGCACACGCACACGCACACGCACACGCACACGCACACGCACAGCACACGCACACGCCGCACACGCACACGCACACGCACACGCACACGCACACGCACACGCACACGCACACGCACACGCACACGCACACGCACACGCACACGCACACGCACACGCACACGCACACGCACACGCACACGCACACGCACACGCACACGCACACGCACACGCACACGCACACGCACACGCACAGCACACGCACACGCACACGCACACGCACACGCACACGCACACGCACACGCACACGCAACGCACACGCACACGCACACGCACACGCACACGCACACGCACACGCACACGCACACGCACACGCACACGCACACGCACACGCACACGCACACGCACACGCACACGCACACGCACACACGCACACGCACACGCACACGCACACGCACACGCACACGCACACGCACACGCACACGCACACGCACACGCACACGCACACGCACACGCACACGCACACGCACACGCACACGCACACGCACACGCACACGCACACGCACACGCACACGCACACGCACACGCACACGCACACGCACACGCACACGCACACGCACACGCACACGCACACGCACACGCACACGCACACGCACACACGCACACGCACACGCACACGCACACGCACACGCACACGCACACGCACACGCACACGCACACGCACACGCACACGCACACGCACACGCACACGCACACGCACACTCACACGCACACACACCACTCACTCACTCACTCACTCACACAAGTGGATGTTGTTCGATGTTGTGTTTCACGCACCGTTACATGTCTTCCCGTCGTTGCCCAGCTGAAATCCTGTTCTACAGGAACAGACGAAACTACCGCGAGTCTCCGTACACGTCTGACCACAGCCTCCGTTATTGGTGGCGCACTCCTTCACGTCTGGGCCAATCAAATAAACCAAACGTCGGTATACCGTTGTGGGCATGGCATAATTATAAGAATTATAACGCTTCCATAACGCCTATATCTTTGCAAGTTCAAACACGAGGCGCAACATAACAAAATCATTGGCATAATTATAAACGGGGACAGGCAAAATTCGTCATTTAAGCACGGAATCGCCGCACATTTATGGTGGAAAAACATTTTCAAACAAATATGTTTTTTTTTACGAAAGGTGGGCATACGTTCAGAAGATGTAATTGTAATAGGGAGTTGAATGAGATTGTTGGCGCAGCTACAGAGAAAGCACGTTTGTCAATAGTGTGCTTAGTTTTAAGAACAACAACTTGCTTGGAAACGGATTATCTAAGGGCCCTACATATATCAGAGAAATGTATCAGATTAACTAAGTATGTCGGTTGTTGTGTAAAAAGAGTACGGTATTAACAGTAGCCAATTTAAATTTTTAATTCGATTTACAACTGGAAGCCAATGCACAGCTTAAGTAGCAGTATTGATTTTGGAGAACCAAAGTAGATTTGCTGAGATTAGAATTTGACTATTTGACAGGTATTAGTCGTACGCAGTAAGTGCCAGAGAGGAAGGAGGGGGTAGTTGAAGTGACTGAGCCAGCAATATTTGTGGGAAGGTAATATTTAGGAAAACAGTGTGAATTTTGCTTCAGATGAGAATGTTTAGGGATTGAGTGTATGTTTTAATGCAAATCGAGGCTTTTGGAGGAATCTGGAGAAGTTTTTTTGGGTGGGAATCGAGGTTTTCGAAATAAAGTCACAATAATATTTCCAACTTGGCACCATTAAAGGTTATTGCATTCTATTGTAGGTAGTTGTTTTGGGGAGTTATAAAATAAATATGTTATATTAGTCCTACACTCGTTTGAAAAACCGCACGTTTTAGCACGATACAATGCACTAACACGTGTTAGTATTTCTCAGTTGGAAATGAACTACAGGAATGGATGTGAGTTTGCCTGAATTCCTTAAATAATGTCACACATTTAAAATGTAATCGTTACAAGACTTTGCTAGATTTACCAACCTACACACGTGTGACGGTCCGTGCTGTGGAGCTGGTATCCGCTGTTACATTCACAACGATAACTTCCGACAGAATTGGCGCACCTTTGTGAACAACCGCCACGGTTCGTTGCACATTCGTCGATATCTGAAATGAAACCAACTACGTCTTAACTTGCGTCACAAACTTACACAAATAATTCGTAGAGATAGTTTGCGCAAACCAGCAGAGGTCGCAATGATATTAGTGCAAATTTTTCAACCTATTTACCTAGTCGGATAGCCAGTTTGTTGGTCCTAAATACGTAAAGTATGAATAGTATTAAAAGTGTTCATTTATGACTGGTCTGGTCTAAATAATTAAGTTTCGTCGCTACAGTTTGCACTTTGTCAGAAAACGAATCCCGGACTGGCAATCAGGCCTGCCGTTCAAAGCACTCACTTAATCAATAGTGTAGATTGTGGTTTTTCGACTGACGACATCAACCCACAAACACTGAAATAATCGTTTCGTGCCCATTCCACGTCATCGTGTAATTATCGCAACGCGTATTTTTAAACTACTGATCTGTTGTAGTACAGAGGTGCTATATACACTGTGTTGTAATGTAACTTTTACTTTCGTAACCAATTTTTTCGTAACCTATTTTTTCTTTTACATGTAAGCACCTTTAAATTTACTTTGTAAAGATATGTGGTGTTGAAATTGAATTGAATTGAATTGAATTGAATTGAATTGAATTGAATTGAATTGAATGGAATGGAATGGAATGGAATGGAATGGAATGGAATGGAATGGAATGGAATGGAATGGAATGGAATGGAATGGAATGGAATGGAATGGAATGGAATGGAATGGAATCGAATGGAATCGAATGGAATCGAATGGAATCGAATGGAATCGAATGGAATCGAATCGAATCGAATCGAATCGAATCGAATCGAATCGAATCGAATCGAATCGAATCGAATCGAATCGAATCGAATCGAATCGAATCGAATCGAATCGAATCGAATCGAATCGAATCGAATCGAATCGAATCGAATCGAATCGAATCGAATCGAATCGAATCGAATCGAATGGAATGGAATGGAATGGAATGGAATGGAATGGAATGGAATGGAATGGAATGGAATGGAATGGAATGGAATGGAATGGAATCGAATCGAATCGAATCGAATCGAATCGAATCGAATCGAATCGAATCGAATCGAATCGAATCGAATCGAATCGAATCGAATCGAATCGAATGGAATGGAATGGAATGGAATGGAATGGAATGGAATGGAATGGAATGGAATGGAATGGAATGGAATGGAATGGAATGGAATGGAATGGAATGGAATGGAATCGAATCGAATCGAATCGAATCGAATCGAATCGAATCGAATCGAATCGAATCGAATCGAATCGAATCGAATCGAATCGAATCGAATCGAATCGAATCGAATGGAATCGAATGGAATCGAATGGAATCGAATGGAATCGAATGGAATCGAATGGAATCGAATGGAATCGAATGGAATCGAATGGAATCGAATGGAATCGAATGGAATCGAATGGAATCGAATGGAATCGAATGGAATCGAATGGAATCGAATGGAATCGAATGGAATCGAATGGAATCGAATGGAATCGAATGGAATCGAATCGAATCGAATCGAATCGAATCGAATCGAATCGAATCGAATCGAATCGAATCGAATCGAATCGAATCGAATCGAATCGAATCGAATCGAATCGAATCGAATCGAATCGAATCGAATCGAATCGAATCGAATCGAATCGAATCGAATCGAATCGAATCGAATCGAATCGAATCGAATCGAATCGAATCGAATCGAATCGAATCGAATCGAATCGAATCGAATCGAATCGAATCGAATCGAATCGAATCGAATCGAATCGAATCGAATGGAATGGAATGGAATGGAATGGAATGGAATGGAATGGAATGGAATGGAATGGAATGGAATGGAATGGAATCGAATCGAATCGAATCGAATCGAATCGAATCGAATCGAATCGAATCGAATCGAATCGAATCGAATCGAATCGAATCGAATCGAATCGAATCGAATCGAATCGAATCGAATCGAATCGAATCGAATCGAATCGAATCGAATCGAATCGAATCGAATCGAATCGAATCGAATCGAATCGAATCGAATTGTTCTGAGCAACAATTTGACATAATGTTAGATATTTAACGTTGAGTAAATTAAATAATTTTTCTTGCGATTGGTCGATATATTTATGTAGCACCGCAGTTGCGCAATGGCCTAAGCTCCGGACGCATGGTTAACATAACCCGGATTCGAATCCGGTGCTGCCGTGTCAATCATTGAATTGTTTACTCTACATTGCTCCAGTTCACTCAGCTGTATAAGTGACTACTTGGCTATAAATATAGGTGGATATTTGTGTACGAATAGTCTTCGCATATTAATTGCAGCGTGGCTGGATGCTTCCCAGAGAAGCCGAGCTGGTGTTTGGTTGAACAGGTCTCCCAGGGAAATTAGGTGTAAAGCGTTTTGAGCAAGTCTTAGGATTGGATACTGCGCTATATATACGAACTGACCTTTAACGTAATAATGCATATTATCTACGCATTAAACACTAGTTGTATGGTCTACACTTGATGTAGGCTGATCTTCTTACCGTCACACGTGTGTTTATCAGCGGCCAGGAGGTAGCCACGGCGACACGAACACTCAAAACTTCCGACGACGTTGTTGCAGATATGTCCGCAGTTGTGTGTCCCGTCAGAACATTCGTCTTTGTCTATGAAATAAAGACCCCATGCGTTATCCGTTTAGTGCACCCGACGCCAATATGTTGACGGGCCCCTGACACCGGAATATGGCAAAGAATTGTTGCAGAGAGCAACACCTTAGTCTTAGTAAAACCTGTGCATACTCGCGTCTGTATCCTCACATTCAAACGTCTCCGACTGGCTGCCCAGTGCTAACGTCGACATTCAACTTCCAAATACTCCTCCTATCGCAAAGTTCCACTCAGGATACCGTTGATGGCCAGAGCGGGCACTGATTGCACAACTTGACAGGTCATTCAGTGGTGGCCAGTGCGGGCACTGATTGCACAACTTCACAGGTCATTCAGTGGTGGCCAGTGCGGGCACTGATTGCACAACTTGACAGGTCATTCAGTGGTGGCCAGAGCGGGCACTGATTGCACAACTTGACACGTCATTCAGTGGTGGCCAGTGCGGGCACTGATTGCACAACTTGACACGTCATTCAGTGGTGGCCAGAGCGGGCACTGATTGCACAACTTGACACGTCATTCAGTGGTGGCCAGAGCGGGCACTGATTGCACAACTTGACACGTCATTCAGTGGTGGCCAGTGCGGGCACTGATTGCACAACTTGACACGTCATTCAGTGATGGCCAGAGCGGGCACTGATTGCACAACTTGACACGTCATTCAGTGGTGGCCAGAGCGGGCACTGATTGCACAACTTGACACGTCATTCAGTGGTGGCCAGTGCGGGCACTGATTGCACAACTTGACACGTCATTCAGTGATGGCCAGAGCGGGCACTGATTGCACAACTTGGCACGTCATTCAGTGGTGGCCAGAGCGGGCACTGATTGCACAACTTGACAAGTCATTCAGTGGTGGCCAGAGCGGGCACTGATTGCACAACTTGACACGTCATTCAGTGGTGGCCAGTGCGGGCACTGATTGCACAACTTGACACGTCATTCAGTGATGGCCAGAGCGGGCACTGATTGCACAACTTGACACGTCATTCAGTGGTGGCCAGTGCGGGCACTGATTGCACAACTTGACACGTCATTCAGTGGTGGCCAGTGCGGGCACTGATTGCACAACTTGACACGTCATTCAGTGGTGGCCAGAGCGGGCACTGATTGCACAACTTGACACGTCATTCAGTGGTGGCCAGTGCGGGCACTGATTGCACAACTTGACACGTCATTCAGTGATGGCCAGAGCGGGCACTGATTGCACAACTTGACACGTCATTCAGTGATGGCCAGAGCGGGCACTGATTGCACAACTTGACACGTCATTCAGTGGTGGCCAGTGCGGGCACTGATTGCACAACTTGACACGTCATTCAGTGATGGCCAGAGCGGGCACTGATTGCACAACTTGGCACGTCATTCAGTGGTGGCCAGAGCGGGCACTGATTGCACAACTTGACACGTCATTCAGTGGTGGCCAGAGCGGGCACTGATTGCACAACTTGACACGTCATTCAGTGGTGGCCAGTGCGAGCACTGATTGCACAACTTGACACGTCATTCAGTGATGGCCAGAGCGGGCACTGATTGCACAACTTGGCACGTCATTCAGTGGTGGCCAGAGCGGGCACTGATTGCACAACTTGACACGTCATTCAGTGATGGCCAGAGCGGGCACTGATTGCACAACTTGACACGTCATTCAGTGGTGGCCAGTGCGGGCACTGATTGCACAACTTGACACGTCATTCAGTGATGGCCAGAGCGGGCACTGATTGCACAACTTGGCACGTCATTCAGTGGTGGCCAGAGCGGGCACTGATTGCACAACTTGACACGTCATTCAGTGGTGGCCAGAGCGGGCACTGATTGCACAACTTGACACTTGCTCGGCAGCTCTAACCGTCTCAACTAATTAAAAACGACTATTCGTGATGTTGACACGAGTACACGCCTACCACAAGAACGACATTTTCATGTTGTATTTATCAACTTATTCCTTGTATACACGTAGAAAGTCAACGACGTATTTTGTTATACTCTTATAACTAACGCAGGTAGTGGACGATTATCCAAACGAAAGCATCGACAAACGGAGAATGATGGAAACTTACAATTGTGTGGCGAATGATAGAAAAACATCTTTAACTAACGGACCTGATCGATGCTAAAGGGTCTAGTAAACAGATGACTGACCGATGCATCCATGCAGGTCGCTAGAGTCCAGTTTGTAACCGTTGTCACAGGCACAAGAGTAACTTCCGACAGAGTTGACACACACGTGAGAACAACCGCCGTTGTCCGCCCTGCATTCGTCGACATCTGAAAGAAAACATTTCGACAATACTTTAATATGCGTGTCTCATTTTGACCAAACGCATACACGTACCTATACACATTCACTTTCATACAAAAATACGTATATATATATATATATATATATATATATAATGTGTGTACTATATACGTACGTTTGTATGTATGCATGTATGTCTGTACGTATGCATGTATGTATATAAATACATACATACATACATACATACATACATACATACACACATACATACATACATACATACATACATACATACATACATACATACATACATACATACATACATACATACATACATACATACATACATACATACATACATACATACATACATACATACATACATACATACATACATACACACACAACACACACACACATACATACATACATACATACATACATACATACATACATATATACATACACACATACATACATACATACATACATACATACATACATACATACATACATACATACATACATACATACATACATACATACATACATACACACACACACACACACACATACATACATACATACATACATACAATACATACACACATACATACATACATACATACACACACAATACATACATACATACATACATACATACATACATACATACATACATACATACATACATACATACATACATACATACATACATACATACATACATACATACATACACACACACATTCATACATACATACATACATACATACATACATACATACATACATACATACATACATACATACATACATACATACATACATACATACATACATACATACATACATACATACATA
>JAODUO010000656.1:92500-95000 GCA_025642075.2 Ridgeia piscesae | reverse complement strand
TTCGGATGACAACCTCGTAGAAATCAGACACTGTACAGATCTTTCTGCAAACAGTAACGAATGACATCGACGGTTGAGTGGAACGGATTTGATTAATGGGATAATAGTAATAATTACTATGAAAGCCTTATTTGCCATTTTCAAATGTCAAATAGGAATGTTTTCTGTCGTTTGAGTCACGTAGGGCGTATAGCAGTGCAGTAGCCAGAGGGGGGCGGGTGGGGCCCATGATCCCCCAATTCCTGAAGATTAGGATGGCGGGGAGCGGAGGACCAATAAATAGCTGTCTGATTCATGGAGTCACAAAGTATAGAGGGTATGTGTACGGCTTCCCTTCCCAGTCCTACCTTTTCACAAAGAATGTTTTTTCATCATGCAGAGAGGATAAGTTAGGAATTCTCTACGTCTTGTTGCTGGCTGCAGCACAAGATGTGACAGGGCAATGAAGATGTCACCATTCTCAATGTGCGTGATGGCTAATATCTATATTTAGGTTTCAAATAATAGTTTCCAGGTAACGACACTAGGTCAAGTTTCATTTTGTTATTGTTGTTTTCTTGGTATATCTATCGTCAGGGATGACGATAGATATACCAAGAAAACAACAATATACGTTTCTTTTATGCAATCCCCCATCGAAAATTCGATCTTCCTCGTTTCCTTTTCTCTTCACTTTCTGGGCATCTGTTCTCTTTGCCAGCTTTTTATTCCCCATTCTTTCCACATATCAACCTACTCCTCACCAAGTTCTCCTGAAAATTTCCTTCATTCAAACCCCCACTATCACTTCCATCCATTTTCTCTTATCAACTCTCTTAGCTCCCACGATTCTTCTTACCACGCTATTGTCGTAAACCTGGACCATCTCCTGTTGTTTCTCTGTTAGTGCCGTCGTCTCTAGTTCATTCATAAATATATATGCCGAGGTAATACACAAGCTGAGCATATTTCTTTTATGTTTACTTGATATGCGTCTATCTCCCATCACCCCTTCGACTTTCCTTCAAGCGTTTACCCATGCAGTAAACCGCATTATAACCAAAGCAAATTATCTAGTCTATTTTATACTGGGTAGGCTTAACTGAAATTCCTATAGCGAATTGATAAATGTTAATGAGCAGCAACGTTACATGTTGTGAAGTTACTGGTTGAACGCCAACGTCTCAGCATCTACGTTACGGTCGGGATGTTGAGTTATTGTGTCACCAGAATAAGTGACTATACATGTCGATATTTGTCAGTTGGTTTGGGAGATATAGCGTGAGAAATTTCGTGGCCGGCTGTAGGCGGATATTACGTATGAACTATGGGTTCGTGTCTCTTTAATAATGTGTCGTTTCTCTCTCACTTTCTAACTTTGACGCCTTCTGTGAATGGCTAACTGCATTGGTCATTGAACATGGTAGTCATGTCGGTATTCATTTTAAGCGAGTTGGGTATGAATTATAAATAAATAAATAAATAAATAAATAAATAAATAAATAAATAAATAAATAAATAAATAAATAAATAAATAAATAAATAAATAAATAAATAAATAAATAAATAAATAAATAAATAAATAAATAAATAAATAAATAAATATATATATATATATATATATATATATATCTCGCAAATATGTAGTACCTAGCTATATATAGAGGTGGATATTTGTGTACTACCCCCTCAGCATCCGTCATTGGGTAAATCCAATAATTAATCAAACTGCTGGCCTTGCATAGTGTAGCATGTATAAAAACAAAAGTTAATGACACAAGGAGAAGGATTCGATTCGGTTTGGAACTCAAACACAGGGTGTGAGGCGCTAAGGCTTCAATGTTTTACCACAGTCTTATGTTGACACTGCTAGGCGATGACATTAGTGGGTCCCTAAAACATAACCAGAGGACCTTTTCATAAATATAAATAGCTCTTAAGGAAATTTACCGTTAAACATAATCCATTGCTAACTTTAAAAAAGAAACGCAAATATATTATACTGAGGACACTATTTCCATGACACACCAGTGTCAATGTCCTCGTCGCTGGCACGTCATGGTGTTGACAGCTTCAGGTATTCAAAATCATTATTAAGGAAACAAAATTATTTTAAAGTGCAAAGTCGGGTTTAAGAACTCTTAGCAACGTTGGTGAAATGGTCCCGGTGTAGTCGCTCTGCTAACTCCAAAACACTCGTTGTCCCCAGACCACGTAATGGAGCAGGCGACTTTGGAGCAGGCGACTGTGGAGCAGGCGACTGTTCATTCATTCTGTCCAGGCAGCGGCAGCGGTGTGGAACGCTCTGCCGTGCTCTGTTACATGTACATGTAATACTGGTGTACTATCCGTAACGTAATTGAAGCCAGACAGCATTGAAAGCACAGGTAACTGGTGTAGAAAACTGCGTAATATAAATAATTGATAGTATATGTATGCTTTCGTTTACGTAACAGTTGACGTTTGATATTTCATAGCAAGTTTACATATTTTGAATTGCTGATACTTTACATGTATCGAT
>JAODUO010000656.1:80000-82500 GCA_025642075.2 Ridgeia piscesae | reverse complement strand
CTTCCATCCCCGCATCACGCCTCCATCCCTTCGTCACGCTTCCATCCCCGTATCATGCCTCCACCCACTCGTCACTCTTCCATCCCCGCATCACGCCTCCATCCCTTCATCATGCTTCCATCCCCGCATCACGCCTCCATCCCTTCGTCACGCTTCCATCCCCGCATCACGCCTCCATCCCTTCGTCACGCTTCCATCCCCGCATCACGCCTCCACCCCTTCGTCACGCTTCCTTCCCCGCGTCACGCCTCCATCCCTTCGTCACGCTTCCATCCCTTCATCATGCCTCCACCCCTTCCTCACGCTTCCATCCCCGCATCACGCCTCCACCCTTTCGTCATGCTCCCATCCCCGCATCACGCCTCCATCCCTTCGTCACGCTTCCATCCCCGCATCACGCCTCCACCCCTTCGTCATGCTTCCATCCCCGCATCACGCCTCCATCCCTTCGTCACGCTTCCATCCCCGCATCACGCCTCCACCCCTTCGTCATGCTTCCATCCCCGCATCACGCCTCCATCCCTTCGTCACGCTTCCATCCCCGCATCATGCCTCCATCCCTTCGTCACGCTTCCATCCCCGCATCATGCCTCCATCCATTCGTCACGCTTCTATCCCCGCATCACGCCTCCATCCCTTCGTCACGCTTCCATCCCCGCATCACGCCTCCATCCCTTCGTCACGCTTCCATCCCCGCATCACGCCTCCATCCCTTCGTCACGCTTTCATCCCCGCATCACGCCTCCATCCCTTCGTCACGCTTCCATCCCCGCACCACGCCTACATCCCTTCGTCATGCTTCCATCCCCGTATCACGCCTCCACCCCATCGTCACGCTTCCATCCCCGCATCACGCCTCCATCCCTTCATCTTGCTTCCATCCCCTTATCACGCCTCCATCCCTTCGTCACGCTTCTATCCCCGCATCACGCCTCCATCCCTTCGTCACGCTTCCATCCCCGCATCACGCCTCCATCCCTTCGTCACGCTTCCATCCCCGCATCACGCCTCCATCCCTTCGTCACGCTTCCATCCCCGATTTATTAGACGCCCCTCACTAATGCCTTATAGTCGCGATATTATTTAATGCTTGGAATTTTTGTGTTCGACATCGTCAATGTTTAATGTATTTTTCCAAACATACATTCCACATAAATAATGTTTCCATGTCTGTATTTTGTTCTAACATTTTAAAATGTTATGAACCATACCGACGTGTGAATATTTGCTATATAAATAGCATATTGATATTATTTGCTTCTACGTTGTAGACAAATATGCAAAGAGCTTGATTACTTTGAAGTGGTAGTAAAAAGGTGCGAGACACGGTTCTGCTGCAGCGACAGTTGTAGTTGCCAGGACGAAATATACGAACAGAGCAGCGACTGTGACGGGTAGGTGTCGCCACCTGTAGGCGTACTTAAACACTACAAATACGAATACTGCTTGTGTGTGTGTGTGTGTGTGTTTGTGTGTGTGTGTGTGTGCGTGGTGCGTGCGTGCGGGCGTGCGTGCGTGTGCGTGTGTGTGTGTGTGTGGGTGTGGGTGTGTGGTGTGGGTGTGGTGTGTGTGTGTGTATGTGATGTGTAGTGGTAGATGATGTTTTGTAGTGTGTAGTGATGTGTATGATGTTGTGATGTTGTGTTGTTGTTGTTGTGTTGGTGTGTGTGTGTGGTGTGTGTGTGTGTGTGCTGTGTGCGTGGCGTGTGGTGGCGGCGTAGTGTCCGTGCAGTGTGCTGTCGTGTGCGTGTGGTGTAGTGTGGTGTGGTGTGTGTCGTGTGCGTGCGTGTGCGTGTCGTGTGCGTGTGTCGGTGCGTGTGCGTGTGCGTGTGCTGTGGTGTGCGTGCTGTGTCGTGTGTGTGTAGCTGTGTCGTGTGCGTGTGCGTGTGCGTGTGGTGTGCGTGCGTGCTGCGTGCGTGTCGTGTGCGTGTGCGTGTGCGGTGGTGAGTGTGCTGTTGTATGCAGTGTCTGCGTTGCTGTGCTATGGTTGCTATGTAGTGCTTGGTTGCGTGGTGTGCGTGCGTATGTGGTGTTGCGTAGCTGTCAGTGCGTTGCTGATGCTTGCTTGGTGTGTGTGATGTGCTGTGCATGGCTGTGCGATGTCGTGTGGTTGCATGTGCTGTAGTTGCTGTGTATGTGTGCGTGTCGTGTGTGTGGTGTGCTGTGGTGTGTGCTGTGCGTCGTCGTGGCGTGGCGTGGCGTGGCGGTGCGGTGCGCGTGCGGTGCGTGTGCGTTGCGTGTGCGTGTTGTCTGTCGTGTTGCAGTGTGCGGCGGCGTTGCGCTGCGTGTGCGTGCGTGCGTCATGTGCGTGGCGACGCAAGTGGTGTGACAAAGCGTGGTCAGTGTGCGTGCTGTCAGTGGCAGTGTGCGTGTGCGTGTGCGTGTGCGTGTGCGTGTGCGTGTGCGTGTGCGTGTGCGTGTGCGTGTGCGTGTGCGTGTGCGTGTGCGTGTGCGTGTGCGTGTGCGTGTGCGTGTGCGTGTGCGTGTGCGTGTGCGTGTG
>JAODUO010000656.1:70000-72500 GCA_025642075.2 Ridgeia piscesae | reverse complement strand
TCACTCTATATCTGTCTCTGTCTCTGTCTCTGTCTCTGTCCCTGTCCCTGTCCCTGTCCCTGTCCCTGTCCCTGTCCCTGTCCCTGTCCCTGTCCCTGTCCCTGTCCCTGTCCCTGTCCCTGTCCCTGTCCCTGTCCCTGTCCCTGTCCCTGTCCCTGTCCCTGTCCCTGTCCCTGTCCCTGTCCCTGTCCCTGTCCCTGTCCCTGTCCCTGCCTGTCCCTGTCCCTGTCCCTGTCCCTGTCCCTGTCCCTGTCCCCCTGTCCCTGTCCCTGTCCCTGTCCCTGTCCCTGTCCCTGTCCCTGTCCCTGTCCCTGTCCTGTCCCTGTCCCTGTCCCTGTCCTGTCCCTGTCCCTGTCCTGTCCCTGTCCCTGTCCCTGTCCCTGTCCTGTCCCTGTCCCTGTCCCTGTCCCTGTCCCTGTCCCTGTCCCTGTCCCTGTCCCTGTCCCTGTCCCTGTCCTGTCCCTGTCCCTGTCCCTGTCCCTGTCCCTGTCCCTGTCCCTGTCCCTGTCCCTGTCCCTGTCCCTGTCCCTGTCCCTGTCCCTGTCCCTGTCCCTGTCCCTGTCCCCTGTCCCTGTCCCTGTCCCTGTCCTGTCCCTGTCCCTGTCCCTGTCCCTGTCCCTGTCCCTGTCCCTGTCCCTGTCCCTGTCCCTGCCCTGTCTCTGTCTCTGTCTCTGTCTCTGTCTCTGTCCCTGTCTCTGTCTCTGTCTCTGTCCGTCCTGCTCTCTCTGCTCTGCCTGTCCTCTGTCTCTCTGCCTTCTCTGCCTCTCTGCCTTCTGTCCTTCTCTGCCTCTGCCTCTCTGCCTCTCTGCCTCTCTGCCTCTCTGCCTCTCTGCCTCTCTGCCTCTCTGCCTCTCTGCCTCTCTGCCTCTCTGCCTCTCTGCCTCTCTGCCTCTGCCTCTCTGCCTCTCTGCCTCTCTGCCTCTCTGCCTCTCTGCCTCTCTGCCTCTCTGCCTCTCTGCCTCTCTGCCTCTCTGCCTCTCCTGCCTCTCTGCCTCTCTGCCTCTCTGCCTCTCTGCCTCTCTGCCTCTCTGCCTCTCTGCCTCTCTGCCTCTCTGCCTCTCTGCCTCTCTGCCTCTCTGCCTCTCTGCCTCTCTGCCTCTCTGCCTCTCTGCCTCTCTGCCTCTCTGCCTCTCTGCCTCTCTGCCTCTGCCTCTCTGCCTCTCTGCCTCTCTGCCTCTCTGCCTCTCTGCCTCTCTGCCTCTCTGCCTCTCTGCCTCTCTGCCTCTCTGCCTCTCTGCCTCCCTGCCTCTCTGCCTCTCTGCCTCTCTGCTCTCTGCCTCTCTGCCTCTCTGCCTCTCTGCCTCTCTGCCTCTCTGCCTCTCTGCCTCTCTTGCCTCTCTGCCTCTCTGCCTCTCTGCCTCTCTGCCTCTCTGCCTCTCTGCCTCTCTCTGCCTCTCTGCCTCTCTGCCTCTCTGCCTCTCTGCCTCTCTGCCTCTCTGCCTCTCTGCCTCTCTGCCTCTCTGCCTCTCTGCCTCTCTGCCTCTCTGCCTCTCTGCCTCTCTGCCTCTCTGCCTCTGCCTCTCTGCCTCTCTGCCTCTCTGCCTCTCTGCCTCTCTGCCTCTCTGCCTCTCTGCCTCTCTGCCTCTGCCTCTCTGCCTCTCTGCCTCTCTGCCTCTCTGCCTCTCTGCCTCTCTGCCTCTCTGCCTCTCTGCCTCTCTGCCTCTCTGCCTCTCTGCCTCTCTCTGCCTCTCTGCCTCTCTGCCTCTCTGCCTCTCTGCCTCTCTCTGCCTCTCTGCCTCTCTGCCTCTCTGCCTCTGCCTCTCTGCCTCTCTGCCTCTCTGCCTCTCCTGCCTCTCTGCCTCTCTGCCTCTCTGCCTCTCTGCCTCTCTGCCTCTCTGCCTCTCTGCCTCTCTGCCTCTCTGCCTCTCTGCCTCTCTGCCTCTCTGCCTCTCTGCCTCTCTGCCTCTCTGCCTCTCTGCCTCTCTGCCTCTCTGCCTCTCTGCCTCTCTGCCTCTCTGCCTCTCTGCCTCTCTGCCTCTCTGCCTCTCTGCCTCTCTGCCTCTCTGCCTCTCTTCCTCTCTGCCTCTCTCCCTCTCTGCCTCTCTCCTCTCTGCCTCTCTGCCTCTCTCTCTCTCTCTCTCTCTTCTCTCTCTCCTCTCTCTCTCTCTCCTCTCTGTCTCTCTTCTCTCTCTCTCTCTGTCTCTCTGTCTCTCTGTCTCTCTGTCTCTCTGTCTCTCTTCTCGTCTTTCTGTCTTTCTGTCTTTCTGTCTTTCTGTCTTTCTGTCTTTCTGTCTTTCTGTCTTTCTGTCTTTCTGTCTTTCTGTCTTTCTGTCTTTCTGTCTTTCTGTCTTTCTGTCTTTCTGTCTTTCTGTCTTTCTGTCTTTCTGTCTTTCTGTCTTTCTGTCTTTCTGTCTTTCTGTCTTTCTGTCTTTCTGTCTTTCTGTCTTTCTGTCTTTCTCTCTTTCTCTCTTTCTCTCTTTCTCTCTTTCTCTCTTTCTCTCTTTCTCTCTTTCTCTTCTCTCTCTCTTTCTCTCTTTCTCTCTCCCTCTCTCCTCTCTCC
>JAODUO010000656.1:32500-65000 GCA_025642075.2 Ridgeia piscesae | reverse complement strand
ATATAGGCACGCATATAATACGCATGTAAAGGTATAAAGGATTCGTCAATTCTACGTTGAACTGGGGACGTTCACACATGTCAAATACACCTGTAGACAGGGACGAATGCTCGACCAACAATGGCGGATGCAGTCATGCGTGTATCAATCAACTAGGAAGCTTCCGGTGCGACTGTCGTGACGGGTTTACACTCAACTCCGACGGACGGACGTGTGAAGGTGCAGTACTAAGTTGTCATCTACGACATGTTGAACTGTGTGTGACACGCATATTTTAAAATACCTTCCAAAACTACTTAACACATGCTATACTAAGAACGTATTTCTCCTAACTAATCTGCATGCAAACTTAGTGGAAACATTATTATTATAACTATGTTCAGTACTTCAGGTTAATGTGGAAATGAGTGTGAAAATAAAGCTGTTATTTAATTATTATTCTATATACCAGTCTCAAGGGTTTATACATGACCCGCTCATGCAGACACGTATACTTATTATTTATGCAGGAATACAGGACCATAACAAAATACAACGCACAATAACTAACTAGCTATCAAGCTCACTCACTGACTGACTCACTGACTGACTCACTGACTGACTCACTGACTGACTCACTGACTCACTGACTCACTGACTCACTGACTCACTGACTCACTCACTCACTGACTCACTGACTCACTCACTCACTCACTGACTCACTGACTCACTGACTCACTGACTCACTGACTCACTGACTCACTCACTCACTCACTCACTCACTCACTCACTCCCTCACTCACTCACTCACTCACTCACTCACTCACACACACATTCATTCACCCACTCATTCACTCACCCACCCACCCACTCAGTCACTCACCCACACACCCACCCACTCACTCACTTCCTCCCTCCCTCTCTCATTCATTCACTCTCTCCCTCACTCACCCAGCCAGCCAACCACCCACCCACCAAGCCACACATACTTCCTCCTCCCTCCCCCTCCCTCCCTCCCTCCCTCCTTCCTCCCTCCCTCCCTCCCTCCCTCCCTTCCTCCCTCCCTCCCTCCCTCCCTCCCTCCCTCCATCCATCCATCCATCCACCCATCTGTCTCTATATCTTTCTCTCTCCAATCATTATTCCCTCCCTCCCCCGCTCGCTCTCTCCCTCCTCCTTATATCTATCTCCCTATCTGATTCTCCTTTCCTCGCTCTTCCCTCTCTCTCCATCTCTCTCCCACGCGCTCGTCTCTCAATTCCAACTACTTTTTTGTCACGTATGACAATCCGAGTAATACTGATGATGATAATATCAAATTGATTATAGCGACTGTGTAAAGTGTACTCGCGAGTTGCATATAAGAAATATCAGTCGTGTTCTGTCGTACATCGATAAATATTCCATAATATAATTATATGAATTAACTATTATTACACACGTGACTACGTAACACATTTTGTCCTGTCAGACATCGACGAATGTTCCACTCGTCACGGACCCTGTCAGCACGAATGCACCAACACGGACGGCAGCTACGTGTGTCATTGTCGTGACGGTTACACACTGAACTCGGACAGACATAGCTGCGATGGTAATATATATATAAACGGAATATTGTGTATTCAAATACATAAAGTAACTTGCAGGTTCAAGACAAGAACTAATTATAATGTATTGTTTATTTTGTTGAATGAAAATGTATGTCTTACATATAGGCACGCAGATAATACACATGTAAAGGTATAAAGGATTAATCAATTCTACGTTGAACTGAAGACGTTTACACATGTCAAATACACCTGTAGACAGGGACGAATGCTCGACCAACAATGGCGGATGCAGTCATGCGTGTATCAATCAACCAGGAAGCTTCCGGTGCGACTGTCGTGACGGGTTTACCCTCAACTCCGACGGACGGACGTGTGAAGGTGCAGTACTAAGTTGTCGCCTACGACATGTTGAACTGTGTGTGACACGCATATTTTAAAATACCTTCAAAAACTACTTAACACATGCTAAGAACGGATTTCTCCTAATTAATCTGCATGCAAACTTAGTGAAAACATTATTATTATAACTATGTTCAGGACTTCAGGTAAATATGGAAATGAATGTAAAAATAAAGCTGTTATTTAATTAGTATTCTATATACCAGTCTCAAGGGTATATACATGACCCGATCATGCAGACACATATATTTATTATTTATGCAGGAATACAGGACCATAACAAAATACAACGCACACTAAATAACTAGCTATCAAACTCACTCACTCACTCACTCACTCACTCACTCACTCACTCACTCACTCACTCACTCACTCACCACTCACAAACTCACTCACTCACTCACTCACTCACTCACTCACCACTCACCACCACCACCACCACTCACCACCACCACCACCACCACCACCACCACTCACTCACTCACTCACTCACTCACTCACACCACACACACACACACATTCACTCACACACTCACTCACTCACTCACTCACTCACTCACTCACACCCACCCACCCACCCACTCAGTCACTCACCCACCCACCCACCCACTCCCTCCCTCCCTCCCTCTCTCATTCATTCACTCTCTCACTCACTCAACCAGCCAGCCAACCACCCACCCACCAAGGTACACACACTTCCTCCTTCCTCCCTCCGCCCTCCCTCCCTCCCTCCATCCCTTCCTCCCTCCCTCCCTCCCTCCATCCATCCATCCATCCATCCATCCATCCATCCATCCATCCATCCATCCACCCATCCATCCATCCATCCATCCATCCATCCACCCATCTATCTCTATCTCTATCTCTTTCTCTCTCCAATCATTATCCCCTCCCTCCCTCGCTCGCTCGCTCTCTCCCTCCTCCTATATCTATCTCCCTATCTGATTCTCCTTTCCTCGCACTTCCCTCTCTCTCTCTCCTTCTCTCTCTCTTTCGCGCTCGTCTCTCACTTCCAACTACTCTTTGTCACGTGTGACAATCCTAGTAATACTGATGATGATAATATCAAATTGATTATAATGACTGTGTAAAGGCTATTCGCGAGTTGCATACAAGAAATACCCGTCGTATTCTGTCGTACATCGACAAATATTCCATAATATAATTGGATGAATTAACTATTACGACACACGTGACTACGTAACACATTTTGTCCTGTCAGACATCGACGAATGTTCCACTCGTCACGGACCCTGTCAGCACGAATGCACCAACACGGACGGCAGCTACGTGTGTCATTGTCGTCACGGTTACACACTGAACTCGGACAGACATAGCTGCGATGGTAATATATAAAAACGGAATATTGTATATTCAAATACATAAAGTACCTTGCAGGTTCAAGACAAGAACTAATTATAATGTATTGTTTATTTTGTTGAAGGAAAATATAAGCATGTCTTACATATAGGCACGCAGATGACACACATGTAAAAGTATAAAGGATTCACCAATTCTTAATATGTTAAATATATATCTTCACAATATAGTGGCATGACATTGCTAAGTAATTATCGATCTCAAAGTCAAGATGCGACATTTAACTATTACTTTATTTGGCTAGTTAGAGCAATAAGTTCAATAGGTTGGAAATGGTAACACTGCATGCGATTTCTCACTACACGTACAACTGTGTACAATTGCAAGTAATTGAGCCGAAACCGCACCACAATTAAATATAATGTAATCGTCTTCTCGACGGTGTTCTTACCCTTCAGATATCGATGAATGCGCCAATGATAACGGAGAATGTAGTCACGTGTGCAAGAACGCTGCAGGAAGCTATACGTGCTCATGTCCCCATGGCTACCAACTTGACGTGAAAGACCTTCACACGTGCATCGGTCAGTGCATGCTGTAAACCTCACGACAGAGACATATGTAGTGTGTCCTGCTAGGGAGTTTGCTAAGAGGAGTGTGAGACCTATCAGTATCTTCTAACCGCTTCGTGATGGGAAAAAACCATGATGATGATGGTTTATTATAGAAACTACAAAAGCATTCAAATTGTATACTGTGTAAGTTTGGTCATATTATTAAATTTCCTGAAATGAATGTGTTAAACCACAAGTGGCAAATGTTCCCTCCAATATATGCCGTTTTCCCCATGGTACAATATAACGAAAACAGTATAGTTATAGCATACAATGGTAGCATAATAGCACAACTCACAGCAATGCCATTCTCGTGAATACATACATTATGTTTGCAGTGATGAATATTAATTATCTAGGGCCCTAATATTGTTTAATGACGAAACATTGTTCAGTTTGAATGTTACGAATTTATAATTACAACTCATTGTCTTTACTATATAATCCCACAACTTAACACCACGGTGTCTGATGGTTTTGTATATTACGTTATTAAAAATAAATTGGAACATACCATAATTATTTCAGAAAAGCATATTACGTGTTTGTGAATTTCGTGATTTCTATTAAACATTTGTTTGGTGCAACCATACGAATATCTTACAGTATAGTTGTAAAGTTCAGCAAAGGGCACATTTGCATAATAGTAAATAATAAGAAGAGTATTCATATAACGCTCGATCAATTATTAATTGATCTCTGGCGCTTTACAAACATATGCTCATATACATAATATATATATATATATATATATATATATATATATATATATATATATATATATATATATATATATATTTGTGTGTGTGGATCTAGATCGACGCAGTGTAATAATTCCGAATGAATTAAAACCAACATTAAAATATTGATGTTTACATGCACTGACGTTATCAGTACAAGGCATTCACAATGCAAACAAAAACATTCTGGCAGCCAAGGTGAAATGTCAGCCGTCATAGTCACTGCTCCTTGTGGATAATGCCTCCATCCAACATATGTGCGTATTCATATATCAGACAAATGTATCATCTTCTGACACGTCAACTAACGTTGTACAATCTCTCTATGTGTGGATCTGTTTTACTAAGTCTTCATACTTCATATTGCCCATCAATGATTTTTGGATGTGATGACGTAACTCTTGATTTTCCTCTGCCTCGTCTACTGACAATCATCCGTGTCATTATATCCCGTTGAATTCCTTCCTGCTTGCTGACGAGGTCATCCAATGATAGCAGTACAATATTTCGTTGACATACGGCCATATATAGGTCATTCGTATTTGCAGATTTTGCAGATGTAATTGAATGTGAAAGGAACAATGGCGGATGTCACCACTTCTGTCGTGAGATGGACGGAAGTATCATGTGCTACTGTAGGACGGGATATAAGTTGGACAGCGACGCTAAGACATGCATAGGTAAGACTCAAATGTAATATCAATATTTAAAAAAACTTTATATATATATATATATATATATATATATATATATATATATATATATATATTATATATTTATATATATAATATTTTATGTATACAATTAACACATATATTTACAACACACACACCACTCACACTACACACACACACACACACACACACACACACACACACACACACACACACACACACACACACACACACACACACACACACACACACACACACACACACACACCACACACACCACACACACACACACACACACACACACACACACACACACACACACACACACACACACACACACACACACACACACACACACACACACACACCACCACACCACACTACCACACACACTCACCCACACCACACCACACACACACACACACACACACACACACACACACACGAACCCACGACACCCGTTAGGCAACACGCACAACGGGCACCCAGCACGGGCACGCACCCTCCGCCGCACCACACTCACACACACACACCACACACAACCTTCAAAAGGTTGTGATAGCCCCGGTTTGTATTTTAAGACTGGGCGGGGTGATAGAAATCCTACCACACCCTGTTTTAGAGAACAACATCTCATCACTTTCGTCACTAGAGTAAATTTAAATATTTAGAATAGGGGTTTTCTGCAGTTGCACCTATTGTTTTGAATATGTTTCCTTCTAGTTTTAGATCTGTTGAAAATAGTGTAAAATTCCGCTGTCATTTGAAAACGTACCATTGGAACCTCGCCTCTCCACCGTAACGACCTGACGTATCAGTCCATCTGCTGACAACCCGACTGTTTATTGACTGTGGCATTGGCCAACCATTGCGTGTTTGCAATTATCCCTAGCATTAGATTTACCGTTATGTTTGTCGTTACAGTAGGAGCCGGCACTGGTTAATATGAGTCGAATGGTGGACACGGTTTGGTTTTAATGAAATCGATATCGCGTTTTCAGATATAAACGAGTGTCAGAATAGAAACAGTGGGTGTCAACACGTATGTGTTAACACTCCCGGCAGCTACACGTGTCTGTGTTGGACAGGCTTCACTCTTGACACAGATAATAGGTCGTGCGTTGGTGAGTTGTTCAAAGTGTGTTATGTGGATAAAAAAATTATCTCGTAATATTTTCAGATTATTTTAATTTTTTTTAATATCGTCCTTTTTCCTTGAATACCTTATCATAATTTATTATATATTATTTTAGTCCACAATTTACATTTTATGATTTTGTAGTTATACTAGATCATATAAACTGTTATTTATCGATGGTATTAAGAACAACTTTTTTCGGACCTATTGTATGTGATTACTCTTATTTATTTAATTTAATGTATTTTGTACATTTTATTATAATCGTTTGGTGCATGTGAGTGTATTGTCATGTGAACATACTTGTACGATTATCTGACATTACAACGCATTCCAATGTTTTATTGTAACTGCAATGAAACCACATGACAATAAAGATGATCTTTTCTTATCTGATCTCAAACCAAGTGAATAAGGTTTCCTACTGTGTCTCTCTTAAGTTAAGATCACATCTGTGTTAGCGATTATAAATATTAAGCATTAGCAAATGCCGTCGATGTAAGGTAACTTGTGCAGCGTTACCATTATATCTAGGTAAGATCGATCATTCTTATGTATATTGGCGCGTGCCAAGAAATTTTTAACTATTTCAATTATAGAGTATTTACTAGCGTCAAGTAGGTGGTGATTCCATGAAATACGTGATTCATCAGAATTTTGAATTCGCGAATAATTACAAAGGTGGCGATGAACTCTTGGCATGCATTCAATGTACAACTTCTCATTATTGGAAAGAATACCAAGAACGAGAAACTATGTGCAGTGTAGGGGGCGCATAGGCGTAGTCAAATGTAAGAGAGCAAATGCATTTACCCGGAAGAAACCTAAGGGATTGTGCATAATTGTCAACATTTTCCGAAGCGTACAAACCACACGCTAGGGGCGGGGTAGGAGGAGTTAACAAAACCTGTTGTAGCCAACTTGTTATTTGGGTCGGCATGTTTTCGCAAGCGTACTCAAAGTAAACATTACTGCAATACGCAAATAACTTGAAAATAATAACTCATCTGCGTAATAGTTCCCATCGCGTTATCTTAGTGTGCAAATGTATAAAACGTACAGCGACTGTGTCTGCTGCAGTAGTTACGTCCGTAGGCGAAAGAATAGAGAGCTCGTTCGAGTCGTTGGGACCGGATCATGAATGGAAAAAAAATAGCACAACTACAATATGGCGGCTGACGTGGCCTACTGTTTGTACGTGTACTCTTTGGGATGCGGGGGAGTCAGGACAAACGGACGTACTCTTTGGGATGGGGAGTCAGGACAAACGGACGTACTCTTTGGGATGGGGAGTCAGGAACAAACGTATGTACTTTTGGGATGGGGAGTCAGGAAAACGACGTACTCTTTGGGATGGGGAGTCAGGAACAAACGTACGTACTCTTTGGGATGGGGAGTCAGGAACAACGTAATCTTTGGGGGAAATCAGGAACAAACAGTACTCTTGGGTGGGGAGTCAGGAACAACTTGCTTTGGGATGGGGAGTCAGGAACAAAAACGTACTTGGATGGAGTCGAAACGATACTCTTTGGGATGGGGAGTCAGGAACAAACGTACGTACTCTTTGGGATGGGGAGTCAGGAACAAACGTACGTACTCTTTGGGATGGGGAGTCAGGAACAAAAGTACGTACTCTTTGGGATGGGGAGTCAGGAACAAAAGTACGATACTCTTTGGGATGGGGAGTCAGGAACAAACGTACGTACTCTTTGGGATGGGGAGTCAGGAACGTACTCTTCGTATGCTTCCAAAAATGCTGACAGTTATGAACGTCACCTTAGTAAACTGAATGTTTCACAGCCATCAACGAATGCTTGAATGCAAATGGCGGCTGTGCCCACGTATGCACGGACACGGGCAGCAGCTTCTATTGCTCCTGTCACGTCGGTTTCACACTCGCCGAAGACCAAAAGTCGTGCAATAGAATCCCGGGTTCGTAGAAAATACCCATTTATCTGTGTTTTTTTGTACGGAAATATTGAAGTGTGATAACCGACTGTCATTGGTCGTTATCCGAGTCGACTTCGAATGGTGTCAAATAGGCAATTAATTTAGTCTCAAATGGAATGTATCATGTATATTTATAGGTTAGATCTTGATGAAAATATGATTAACATCTTTACAAGTAAATCTGCTCGTTTCATTTTTGTGTTCCCCTGTGCCCTTCCACGTGATGCAACGTCTCTATAAAATAATATAACATACTATTTGACAGACATTTGTGGCCTAGTCATCCGAGTGTTTACAGCACTCGTGCACAAAACGGCTAAGGTGTATCTATGACACGACTATAGTGCCATCACGTTGACAACAACCTCAGTCACTGTCAAACCTTACTGTGTTGACGACCTCTGTGACGCTGTGCCTTCAGAACCGCCTCAATCCATCCGGACGTGTGAGAAGACGTGTGCCCACGACTGTGCCCTCATTCACTCCGTCTACCGCTGCACCTGTCGGGCCGGCTACACGCTGGGCAGGGACGAGATGTCGTGTCTAAGTGAGTTGCTTTCGAGGGAACAAATATATATATATAATAATATATATATATATATATATATATATAGTTGATATAGTGCCGCATCCATAATTGTTCATTGCGCTTAACAACGTGTTAAAATGATAATTGGATACAATAAAAATGTGCTGATATTTAAAAAAGTGTCTATATATAAATAGTTGCATACAGCATAAAACAATTTCGCATTTCTAAACAGCAATGTAAATAAATCGATATATTACCTACTTAAAAAAAACCCTTAATAATAACCATTCTAACAAATAATTACGTCAAGTAAATAACTAATAAATGAATTATAATAATATAATTATAAATAACTTAGCAACATTAATGTTGATGTAGAAAATATGCCAGACCGTCGACGTCTGAAGCTGGCGACCGTGCAGCAGCGACAGCGAACGAGACGTCATCTTGTTGTTTGTGAAGAAAATGTATATGTTGTTGTTGCTTGGTGTTACCACCACCACCGCCACCGCTACCGCCACCGCCACCGCCACCGCCACCGCCACCGCCACCGCCACCGCCAACGCCACCGCCACCGCCACCGCAAACCGCCACCGCCGCCACCACCACCACCACCACCACCAGCACCAGCACCACCAGCACCACCAGCACCACCAGCAGCACCACCACCACCACCACCACCACCACCCCCACCACCACCACCACCACCACCACCACCACCACCATCACCATCACCATCACCATCACCATCACCATCACCACCACCACCACCACCACCACCACCACCACCACCACCACCACCACCACCACCACCACCACCACCACCACCACCACCACCACCACCACCACCACCACCACCACCACCACCACCACCACCATAACCACCACCACCACCATAACCACCACCTCTGCCCTTACCCCCACACCATCATAATACATCACACCAATACCACCAGTCAGTATCCTGTTTCAGCCTCCCCCACTGTGCCTCCACTGAAACCAACCTCCGCTGGCCGAACTGTAGACAAGCATTCGGCGTCGAGACACTCCGTCCTTCTGCCGGCAGTCCTCGTGGCTGGGGTCGCCTTGCTCGTCCTGGTCCTTGCCGCCGGCGCCTTCACTTTGCGCCGCCGCCGTAAGCTCCCTCGAGGTGCCCCTCACCAGACCGCATCGTTCGAGAACAACGTCTACAGCGTCGGACCACCAGCAGGAACAGGCCATAACCGAGCACAGCGGGTTGAGATCGTGGAACTTTCGGCACGTTCTGATCTGCCTCCTCCCTATCCAGGATTTGCGGCACGAGCCTCCACGGACCAGAGGCTGTCCCCGCGTCCAACCCTTCACCCGCGCACATCAGATCGTCCACCTGTGCGGACAACCGTCTGCGGTGTGAATGAAACGCTGCCAATGGCAACCAGCTGCGGAGGTGCTCTTGCAGGCGGAGGGAAGAGATTTGTTAGTACGAGGAAAAGTAGCATGTGTACAGCGAGTGTTGTCAGCGAAAACGTTTACGAAGACCTGGACATGGTGAAGAAAGTGAGGATGAATTTAGTGAACAAAATACGACACAGATAGAATCGCTAGACCGCACATGACTACATCAATTTCATTGTAGCTGCTTATGGAGACAGTCTCGTTAAGTAAAGCTCGTTTGATTGGATCTACACGAGATGTCAGCGCTAAGTGACTGTTCGGAGATTCCTTTATTGTTCCGCTTTCCCGCTCGACGTATAAGCGAGACGAATCTTTAGGCCGCATTTTGCTAGATTATTTAATAAAACATTGTACCGCTTTACAAATTAACTCGGCAAGTGTAAGTGATGTCATTTGATGCCGCAGAAAATGTATCGTGCGCGCACTCATCCAAGACTGTGTCGTTACAGAAGCATTCAAAATACACTTTCGCAGATACGTACAGGAAAATGTGTTATCATATCAATTTGACAGAAATAGTAGCATATCCGTCAAGGATGACAGGCGTTGTTGCATGAATGGCGCCCATTTGATTATTCCTAACGCCGAGACCAAACAGGTATGATAAACTTTATTAATATATTTATAAGTTATTATGCCATTGTATTTACACATGATATAAGTTTATCATTTATCGCAGGAACACTGTTTGAGACCGTAGGTCGCCCGGTAGGTTTCGTAGCCGGAATTTGGGTGGCAGGCAGAAGGGCGAAGAATCGCTGCCCTAATAGCACAACCAAGTCGTAAGCATACAAGGCTAGAGATGAAAAACCACCGAAACATGTGTCGCATCCACGACCATTCTAACTGCGAGGTCATCATCGATATATAATGATTACAGGCACCAAACGTAAACATCGCACCTACAATCACGTGCTCTATAGACAGGCACTACCTCACCCACCTTCGTCTCGCCGATGATGTTCTCATACGCGCTAACACGTCGCGTTAACTATACACAATGCTGAAAAAAGACGCATTAAAACATCAAATAACGAGAGTGACACAAACAATTCAACATATTAGAGAGAAAGAAACGAGTGACATGTTATGAGAAAGCAACGAGCAGGGAAGAGAAGCACCTACTGAAGCAGGGCGCCACTACAGAGACACCAGGGAGAAGGATTAGACACGACTAAACACCAGATGGAAACATACGTGTAGAAGAGACACCAGAGAGAAGGATTAGACACGACTAAACACCAGATGGAAACATACGTGTAGAAGAGACACCAGGGAGAAGAATTAGACACGACTAAACACCAGATGGAAACATACGTGTAGAAGAGACACCAGGGAGAAGGATTAGACACGACTAAACACCAGATGGAAACATACGTGTAGAAGAGACACCAGGGAGAAGGAAATTTGACACGACTAAACACCAGATGGAAACATACGTTTAGAAGAGACACCAGGGAGAAGAATTAGACACGACTAAACACCAGATGGAAACATACGTGTAGAAGAGACACCAGGGAGAAGATTAGACACGACTAAACACCAGATGGAAACATACGTGTAGAAGAGACACCAGGGAGAAGAATTAGACACGACTAAACACCAGATGGAAACATACGTGTAGAAGAGACACCAGGGAGAAGGATTAGACACGACTAAACACCAGATGGAAACATACGTGTAGAAGAGACACCAGGGAGAAGAAATTAGACACGACTAAACACCAGATGGAAACATACGTGTAGAAGAGACACCAGGGAGAAGGATTAGACACGACTAAACACCACATGGAAACATACGTGTAGAAGAGACACCAGGGAGAAGGATTAGACACGACTAAACACCAGATGGAAACATACGTGTAGAAGAGACACCAGGGAGAAGGATTAGACACGACTAAACACCAGATGGAAACATACGTGTAGAAGAGACACCAGGGAGAAGAATTAGACACGACTAAACACCAGATGGAAACATACGTGTAGAAGAGACACCAGGGAGAAGAATTAGACACGACTAAACACCAGATGGAAACATACGTGTAGAAGAGACACCAGGGAGAAGAATTAGACACGACTAAACACCAGATGGAAACATACGTGTAGAAGAGACACCAGGGAGAAGAATTAGACACGACTAAACACCAGATGGAAACATACGTGTAGAAGAGACACCAGGGAGAAGGAATTAGACACGACTAAACACCAGATGGAAACATACGTGTAGAAGAGACACCAGGGAGAAGGATTAGACACGACTAAACACCAGATGGAAACATACGTGTAGAAGAGACACCAGGGAGAAGAATAGACACGACTAAACACCAGATGGAAACATACGTGTAGAAGAGACACCAGGGAGAAGAAATAGACACGACTAAACACCAGATGGAAACATACGTGTAGAAGAGACACCAGGGAGAAGAATTAGACACGACTAAACACCAGATGGAAACATACGTGTAGAAGAGACACCAGGGAAAAGAATTAGACACGACTAAACACCAGATGGAAACATACGTGTAGAAGAGACACCAGGGAGAAGAATTAGACACGACTAAACACCAGATGGAAACATACGTGTAGAAGAGACACCAGGGAGAAGAATTAGACACGACTAAACACCAGATGGAAACATACGTTTAGAAGAGACACCAGGGAGAAGAATTAGACACGACTAAACACCAGATGGAAACATACGTGTAGAAGAGACACCAGGGAGAAGAATTAGACACGACTAAACACCAGATGGAAACATACGTGTAGAAGAGACACCAGGGAGAAGAATTAGACACGACTAAACACCAGATGGAAACATACGTGTAGAAGAGACACCAGGGAGAAGGATTAGACACGACTAAACACCACATGGAAACATACGTTTAGAAGAGACACAAGGGAGAAGAATTAGACACGACTAAACACCAGATGGAAACATACGTGTAGAAGAGACACCAGGGAGAAGAATTAGACACGACTAAACACCACATGGAAACATACGTGTAGAAGAGACACCAGGGAGAAGAATTAGACACGACTAAACACCAGATGGAAACATACGTGTAGAAGAGACACCAGGGAAAAGAATTAGACACGACTAAACACCAGATGGAAACATACGTGTAGAAGATACACCAGGGAGAATAATTAGACACGACTAGACACCAGATGGAAACATACGTGTAGAAGAGACACCAGGGAAAAGAATTAGACACGACTAAACACCAGATGGAAACATACGTGTAGAAGAGACACCAGGGAGAAGAATTAGACACGACTAAACACCAGATGGAAACATACGTGTAGAAGAGACACCAGGGAGAAGGATTAGACACGACTAAACACCAGATGGAAACATACGTGTAGAAGAGACACCAGGGAGAAGAACTTTGACACGACTAAACACCAGATGGAAACATACGTGTAGAAGAGACACCAGGGAGAAGAATTAGACACGACTAAACACCAGATGGAAACATACGTGTAGAAGAGACACCAGGGAGAAGAACTAGACACGACTAAACACCAGATGGAAACATACGTGTAGAAGAGACACCAGGGAGAAGAATTAGACACGACTAAACACCAGATGGAAACATACGTGTAGAAGAGACACCAGGGAGAAGAATTAGACACGACTAAACACCAGATGGAAACATACGTGTAGAAGAGACACCAGGGAGAAGAATTAGACACGACTAAACACCAGATGGAAACATACGTGTGGAAGAGACACCAGGGAGAAGAATTAGACACGACTAAACACCAGATGGAAACATACGTGTAGAAGAGACACCAGGGAGAAGAATTAGACACGACTAAACACCAGATGGAAACATACGTGTAGAAGAGACACTAGGGAGAAGAATTAGACACGACTAAACACCAGATGGAAACATACGTGTAGAAGAGACACCAGGGAGAAGAATTAGACACGACTAGACACCAGATGGAAACATACGTGTAGAAGAGACACCAGGGAGAAGAATTAGACACGACTAAACACCAGATGGAAACATACGTGTAGAAGAGACACCAGGGAGAAGAACTAGACACGACTAAACACCAGATGGAAACATACGTGTAGAAGAGACACCAGGGAGAAGAATTAGACACGACTAAACACCAGATGGAAACATACGTGTAGAAGAGACACCAGGGAGAAGAATTAGACACGACTAAACACCAGATGGAAACATACGTGTAGAAGAGACACCAGGGAGAAGAATTAGACACGACTAAACACCAGATGGAAACATACGTTAGAAGAGACACCAGGGAGAAGAATTAGACACGACTAAACACCAGATGGAAACATACGTGTAGAAGAGACACCAGGGAGAAGAATTAGACACGACTAAACACCAGATGGAAACATACGTGTAGAAGAGACAACAGGGAGAAGAATTAGACACGACTAAACACCAGATGGAAACATACGTGTAGAAGAGACACCAGGGAGAAGAATTAGACACGACTAAACACCAGATGGAAACATACGTGTAGAAGAGACACCAGGGAGAAGAATTAGACACGACTAAACACCAGATGGAAACATACGTGTAGAAGAGACACCAGGGAGAAGGATTAGACACGACTAAACACCAGATGGAAACATACGTGTAGAAGAGACACCAGGGAGAAGAACTAGACACGACTAAACACCAGATGGAAACATACGTGTAGAAGAGACACCAGGGAGAAGAATTAGACACGACTAAACACCAGATGGAAACATACGTGTAGAAGAGACACCAGGGAGAAGAACTAGACACGACTAAACACCAGATGGAAACATACGTGTAGAAGAGACACCAGGGAGAAGAATTAGACACGACTAAACACCAGATGGAAACATACGTGTAGAAGAGACACCAGGGAGAAGAATTAGACACGACTAAACACCAGATGGAAACATACGTGTAGAAGAGACACCAGGGAGAAGAATTAGACACGACTAAACACCAGATGGAAACATACGTGTAGAAGAGACACCAGGGAGAAGAATTAGACACGGCTAAACACCAGATGGAAACTTACGTGTAGAAGAGACACCAGGGAGAAGAATTAGACACGACTAAACACCAGATGGAAACATACGTGTAGAAGAGACACCAGGGAGAAGAATTAGACACGACTAAACACCAGATGGAAACATACGTGTGGAAGAGATACCAGGGAGAAGAATTAGACACGGCTAAACACCAGATGGAAACTTACGTGTAGAAGAGACACCAGGGAGAAGAATTAGACACGACTAAACACCAGATGGAAACATACGTGTAGAAGAGACACCAGGGAGAAGAACTAGACACGACTAAACACCAGATGGAAACATACGTGTAGAAGAGACACCAGGGAAAAGCATTATACACGACTAAACACCAGTTGGAAACATACGTGTAGAAGAGACGTAGTAATCGATGACAGTAGCTGCTTATCTCCAATCCATTCCACATAATAATATTATTATATTATCTATACCGCCACACCCAAAAACTCAACATTTTTACAGCAAATATAGGATACTAAAGAAAATACTAATTACCGGTATATAAAACAAATTTACACATCATTTAATAATAATAATAATAATAATAACAATAATTACTGTTAAAATAATAAATGTAAACAAGGACGTAGACATATACATGGACGATAGCAAAATGACGTCAGTGAGCACTGATTGTCTTCATTCCGCCAGCCGGGAGCCAATCACCTTGTCAAGTCACCCCGAACGAGCGAGTAGAGTTGAGGGTAAACACGCTGAAAGGGGTGTTGCCGTGGTTGAACTTAACTACGGACTAGATATTATGCAACCGTCAGGTGCCGGGGTAAACACCATGGTCAGCCGGTCACTGTGTAGCCCGTTGGACAGGGCGATACATGCGTTAGTGTGCGTTTGGTGGACACCGGCCCGATCTTCGGTCCGTCCAATCTGGATCGTCTGCCCGGTCTGTACGGTACGTGAGATATGGCATACGGCGGTATCAGATGCAAAACCCGCACAGACAGTTTATAGTAAAGTTTTGATATTTCATTAACATATAATTATATTTGAAACGGTTTAATGTTAGCTAGCTGAATCTTTGATTTGACTAAACGAAGCTTTCGATAAGATAAGGATACACTAAAACATATACAGATAATATAAATAAATATACAACAAAAGTATTATAATGTACATTTTCATAAAATACCTTTGAACACTTGTTTTGGCTCAACGCCAAACCAAGTGTTCAAATAAAAACGTATTATTAACTAATGATAATAATAATGGTAATACTGTGTTATAACATTATTTATTTAATTATTTACTGGGACTGCAGTGGCTTTCTGCCGTACAGTAACGTGACTGTCCCCAGCCATGTTACCCACAACATACCTTATGTCAACTGATAGCAGCTAAGTGATCTTGTTTACTAATGTGTTCTATTTATATCTCGCTACATCGTTACAATGACCATTGCACGATTGTTCACACTTTATATGGTGGATATCATGAACAATAATTGTTCTGGTAGTTCTAGTTGTTTCCAACATTCGGCAAGGTTCTGTTAACGGACTAGTCTGTATAAATAGTCTTATAACATAGTATTATCATTATTATTATCATTAGTTAATAATACGTTTTAAATAAATAAATAAATAAACTTATATAGCGCCAAATCGAGTTAACATTATTCAGGGCGCTTTAAATGTGCATATCCTTAAAATTAATTACTTAAATGTGTAACTAAAGTTAACTCTACATTATAAAAGTGCATACAGACAGACTAATAAAACATAATAATAAACAAATAAAATATAAAAGGCTAAAAATAATGAATCTAAAAGGACATTTAAGAAGGTAGAAGTAATGTTCTAACTAGTCCCGTCCCGTCCCGTCCCGTCCGTCCGTCCCGTCCCGTCCCGTCCCGTCCCGTCCCGTCCGTCCGTCCCGTCCCGTCCCGTCCGTCCTCGTCCCGTCCCGTCCCGTCCGTCCGTCCGTCCCGTCCCGTCCCGTCCCGTCCCGTCCCGTCCGTCCGTCCCGTCCCGTCCCGTCCCGTCCCGTCCCGTCCCGTCCCGTCCCGTCCCGTCCCGTCCCGTCCCGTCCCGTCCCGTCCCGTCCCGTCCCGTCCCGTCCCGTCCCGTCCCGTCCCGTCCCGTCCCGTCCCGTCCCGTCCCGTCCCGTCCCGTCCCGTCCCGTCCCGTTCCAGGTGTTTCCAGCACTCGGAAGAGGTCTAGTAACTGACTAGCTGTATATGTTTTATGAGGTGTTGCACTCGCAAACGCATCGAACGGAACCAGCCCTTTACAAGGAAACACTTGTAAATGACACGTTGAATACACAGCTAACACTTGGTCATTTCGTCATCAGTAAGTAAATACATGTAGTAATTAATTTTGTCGCACGCTCTATTTTGCCTCTCATCTTGGCCACAGACGGGGGTCAAAGGACTCCTGTCTAGGGCATGGGGGCGTTGAGACACCTGATATCCCTCTGGACTCGCTGCTGAGTCCCAATATCCATCATATGTGCGTCCGTAAAACTCTAAATACCGGCGCTCACTTCAAGCTGAGTAAGAACGTATTGAGCTGCCGGTAATTGTTCCCACGCTGAGTCTCAATTAAGCGGATATTTATTAGCTTCCCAGTAATTGCTTATAGTTTATTCGAATTATTACAGCCGATCACAGAATATATGAGATTACCAGGACACGTATTATAAACATATCAACTGTGTTCTGTAATGAAAGCTAGCGTCGTGCTTTGGGTAAAGAAATAACCAATGAAATATGCCGTGTATTTTAAGAAACATCCCTCGACCAATTCGCCGTCTTCAAAAAGAATTCGTTGAAATAAAGGGACTGAGAATTGACAACTTCGAGGTGACGTAACAGAAAGCGCTGCATCAATCGTGTCTGTCGCGCCTCAGGTCGTAGCGAGGCAGTGTGTCAAGATGTCAGGCCGCGGGTGGGTCGTCAACACACGGACGGCACTGCTGGTTGTGGCGTTCACTGTCATCACAGTCACAGGTAATTCGATAAGATACGTCGCTAGTAAGTACCGGTGATGAAGCTCATGTTATATTGAGTTTACAAACTACTGTTACAGTCGGATAGAAATAGGACAAATGCATGTCATCGTCGGCGTCGGCGTCGGCGTCGGCGTCGGCGTCGGCGTCGGCGTCGGCGTCGGCGTCGGCGTCGGCGTCGGCGTCGGCGTCGGCGTCGGCGTCCGTCGTCGTCGTCGTCGTCGTCGTCGTCGTCGTCGTCGTCGTCGTTATCGTCATCGTCATTATCATCATCATCATCATCATCATCATCATCATCATCATCATCAACATCATCATCATCATCAACATCATCATCATCATCACCATCATCATCACCATCATCATCACCACCATTATCACCACCAACATCATTGTTCTAATATTATCGTCATCATCATCGTCGTCGATGGCGTCGCAGTCACACACGTCTTCCTCATAATCAACGTAATTGTCTCTGTTATTATCATAATCATCATAAACATAAAAAGTATAAGAATCATCATCATAGTTGTCATACTCATTATAGATTTATCAGCACTGGCATCTTCGACATCGCAGCCACAATAACATAGTCATACACAGACCGTTTGACACCGGGTGTATCATTAGGAGAGATGTCTGCAGTTGTGTGGTGTGTTTTACAGATGCCGACATATGCAAAGAAAAACAACCTTGTCTATCATTTATGGTCTGCATCACCACAGCGGAAGGCTACAGATGCGGCTTGAAAGGTACGCACGTCGCCTTAGTGAGTTGTATTTAAAGACGGAAACAGATGCGTTTTTGCGAGTTGTTGAAGACGGCTACAGATACGGTATTAAAGGTGTGTACATCGCTTTGGCGAGTTGTATTTAAAAGCATTGATGCTGACATCAGGAAATGACGTGTAGTGATTGTGTATACATACGAATGTATAAAGGGTTTTCGTCAAACGCTAAGGTAAGCAACATCATGTAAGTGCTTATTGAAGAATTGCATCGTGTCAACTATTGTGAAATTATATTTATATATTGGTGCGACATGTGATAGAAACTGTTTCAGTATTGGAACATGTTACCATCCTCACAGGCAAGCGCTATTTGCCACGCAAAACTAGTCCTGACAATTCCCGTAAGCGTTGTGCGGAAGTTAGCTGAGTCAAACTTATAATAACTGACTTCACCAGTCGCGACTGCGTCAACAGTGAGAAGAGCGCGAATATCCGTCCCAATTTGAAGACGGATAAACGACTGTTGGGAATGCCAATATAATGATCCGTTCGCATCCTAAGCATGGCATATTACACGAGCCACACAAGGTTGTAATATGCTTTCATTGTGGCCACCTGACCTGCCGCAAACCAGTGATCTAGTGGGTGATTTCACTGGCTGAGCAATCAGTCCGTGGGACGGTTGGCTAGCACTGACATAGTCAACAACAGCGACAAGTGGCGCGCGACACAGCAGCGACAAGTGGCGCGCGACATAGTCAACAGCAGCGACAAGTGGCGCGCGACACTGCATGTTGCTGTACGGTTCAGTGTAGTCTCGCTTAACCGACTGTCGGCCGGCTGCCTAACTTCGCCTAGAAGACAGTCTGGTGACTTTGCCGGCTTTTGAGTATTATCCGTGTGGGGTCAAACAATGCTGCCAACTCACGGATTAATTCTGCCGTAATTCCTATTTTAGAAACAACTGCACATTTTTATTTCTCTTTATTGTTCCATTAGTATCAGTTTAATTTTTAATAGTTTTATAATACAGTTTTATCTGATAAAAAAGTTTCGTTATTTAATTTGTTATTTCAAATTCGGCCTGAGAGCCAATCAGCGTCTCTACCCTAATCTGGGGTATGGCGGTTACAACGGCAGCCCATTAATTCCCCAGGCAGAGTTGACGGACTGAAAGGTGCCGCCACCTCACGGAGTCTGGGTAACCGAGGCACGGTTCAGCGTTGGTGACTGTACAATGGATGTCATTACAGTGGACGGCGGCTGGACTGACTGGACGGACTGGTCAAGCTGCTCCGTGTCATGTGGAGATGGAGAAAGAATCAGGACACGAAACTGTAGCAACCCGACACCACTAGACGGTGGGGCGGACTGTACGGGCAACAACACAGACTGGCAGTCTTGTCATCAACAAGGCTGTACAGGTAAGCACTTTATTGGAGAATCTGAACTTTGCATTATGAATAACCACGTTATGTGTATATTCAATGTGGTTATTGTCTCTCGTTTTCGGCAGATAGAATGTGTTAGACGAGTGACAACGAATTGTTGCATTGAAGAAATTGACACAATTCCTCACATTGTTCAGTTAACTTGACACTCATTTGCGGTGTGGTGAACACCCGGTTAGCACAGCTCGACACAATCATGGTGTTGTTATGTTATGTACTATAGACGTAGTGTGATGGTACTAACGTGTGAATTGTGGATGGACATGAACAAAATAAACACATGTTCCTTTTAATAAAATCAATTGAAATATTGAACGCACAATACTTTTGGTATGTTATTTATTATCTACGCTATGGTAATCGTCAAAGGTATGCATGAGGTATCATATCCATTTAATGGTTTACAAACATACATTAGCGATTCTTAAAGTAATATATATGTATGTTTAGTGTCATATTGGTTAATAAAATGTTCTTGGTAATAAAATGTGTAAGGCAAATTACTTTTAACGATACATTATAAAGGCTTCTGACAATTTACAATCTTCGTCCGCGAAATATATGACAAACATAGAAATTACAACATTCTTGTAGCAATTGAGCAGTTGCAGGACGGCTTAGCCGGAAAAGCGTAGATGTTCCACGTTTTAGGCTCAAGACAACGAAAGCGAAATTGCAACCCGCTGCGCCTAAGTGAGTTCTGTCTCCAAGTCGTTCACCCTCGGTTGTGTTGCTGTTTTTTGTGTTCTCGGCACTTTCTTGGAATAAAATAAAAAATCATCAGAATACCTGACAAACCATGGCATAGACCTGGAAGCCTTCACCTCGGTTTAACGATGTATTTCGTATTACGGATATAAAGACGAGTAGAAAACCTCATTTTGTGAAAGTAATTTAGCAACGAGTGTTGTTATCTAAACCAGTGATGGACGACACTTTACAGCATGATATATTTTCTTGCTCATCAGTTAATGGTGGATGGAGCAACTGGTCGGAGTGGACAAACTGTACTGACACCTGCGGCGGAGAATCTAGGAAAAGAACCCGGGTTTGTAACAGTCCGAAGCCGTCAGAGGGAGGCACTGATTGTGTTGGCAAAACCACCGACTGGCAGTCATGTGATGATCTAAGCTGTACAGGTAATGATGACGAGGAGGATACAGTAACAACAACAACAACAACAACAACAACTACTACTACTACTACTACTACTACTACTACTACTACTACTACTACTACTACTACTACTGCTCTCTGCTGCTACTGCTCTGACTACTCTACTGCTGCTGCTGTCACTAGTGCTACTGATGCTACTATGTACATGCTACTGTATGCTAGCTACTGCTACTGCTCTGCTACTGCTACTGCTACTGTACTGCTCTGCTCTGACTGCTACTGCTGCTGCTGCTGCTGCTGCTGCTCTGTGCATGCTCGCTAGCTAGCTGCTACTGCTACGCTACTGCTACTGCTACTGCTACTGCTACTGCTACTGCTGCTGCTACTGCTAGCTGCTCTGCTCTGCTACTCTGCTATTACTCTACTCTACTATGTGTTAGTTATGTGTGTGTGTGTGTGTGTGTGTGTGTGTGTGTGTGTGTGTGTGTGTGTGTGTGTGTGTGTGTGTGTGTGTGTGTGTGTGTGTGTGTGTGTGTGTGTGTGTGTGTGTGTGTGTGTGTGTGTGTGTGTGTGTGTGTGTGTGTGTGTGTGTGTGTGTGTGTGTGTGTGTGTGTGTGTGTGTGTGTGTGTGTGTGTGTGTGTGTGTGTGTGTGTGTGTGTGTGTGTGTGTGTGTGTGTGTGTGTGTGTGTGTGTGTGTGTGTGTGTGTGTGTGTATACGCACTATATTTGTATGGCTATCATCATCGTAAACTGCCTAAATACTTCAAATATTATACACACACTATAATATAATCACTCATACCATCATTACTAGGAACATAATTTTCATTCGTGTTACCTAATTGTAATTTACAAAACTGTTTAATAAACTTAATTATAAGATACTAACCATCATATTCAGACAACTAATCATATTGGTGTTGCCCAATCAGTATATATTTAATATTCCCATTGGAACGCTAGTAGCTGACATATCAAGAATTCGTTGCAATGTATTCTTGACGCACTAAAATGACTCAATCTTAACGTCATTATTACTCCCATAAAAATGACCACGATGTTCTTTTCTGCAGCGGATGGCAATTCGACTGTTTCCACAGGTAAGTTCCGCTTTTATGAAGACGTGGCGTTCGAATCAAATGTGCCACTTTGTCAATATCCCTACGAAGTTCATTGTCTGTGCGTTGATGAAGTATACATTTAAGCACTTCCTTTTCCTTGTGTTATAAGTCCGGCTCAGCCTAGCGTCAGTTCGAATTCGCGTATCAGTTTTGTAAATCAATGCATTTTAACGGTGGTAACCGTACTGTACCCATGTAGGTTGTATTCCTGGTAGAACATGGTCAAATTCACATTCATAGCCAATGACATTCCACTGTTTGGTCAACACAATAATAATGGGTTCTAATGTCTGCATTTCTACATGTTTCAGACAGACTAACTATTCTAGCACACATACATATGACAATTCAATGATTAGCCAACAAAATCACGATTGATACAGCTGGTTTACAAGAGTAACAGTCTGTCTGTATGTCTCTGTCTCTGTCTCTGTCTCTGTCTCTGTCTCTGTCTCTGTCTCTGTCTCTGTCTCTGTCTCTGTCTCTGTCTCTGTCTCTGTCTCTGTCTCTGCCTCTGCCTCTGCCTCTGCCTCTGCCTCTGCCTCTGCCTCTGCCTCTGCCTCTGCCTCTGCCTCTGCCTCTGCCTCTGCCTGTGCCTCTGCCTCTGCCTCTGCCTCTGCCTCTGCCTCTGCCTCTGCCTCTGCCTCTGCCTCTGCCTCTGCCTCTGCCTCTGCCTCTGCCTCTGTCTCTGTCTCTGTCTCTGTCTCTGTCTTTTCTTTTCTCTCTCTCTCTCTCTCTCTCTCTCTCTCTCTCTCTCTCTCTCTCTCTCTCTCTCTCTCTCTCTCTCTCTCTCTCTCTCTCTCTCTCTCTCTCTCTCTCTCTCCGCCTCTCAATCTGTGACACACACACACACACACATACATACAAAACAAACACACACACACACACACACACACACACACACACACACACACACACACACACACACACACACACACACACACACACACATTTCTGGATCTACGTTTCAGGAGCCATCTTCCGGGCGGACACCAGCGGCTTAACAACGACTCTATCAGTGGCGCTTCTACTGCACGTATTGACGTAGCGTTTTGTTGTCAACGTATGTCTCGCCAACATCCGGGTCACACTCCAACTCACACTTGAATGGACACAGCGAGCTGGACAGCGACGCACCATCAGCTCATCGGCATAAAAACACAAATCCATAATGTCCAAATTTCGATGATTTCTTCCGATATCGAGATTCCGGTTCTTCCACACACAAAAAAACAACGACAAACTTTGTATGTCCGGGACGAGTTTAATTTGTATCCATCCGTTTTTATTTGCACAAACAGTGGTGCCATGCTTTGCACATAGCCCGGTATACTTGTTAAGTTCATTTCCCTTGTTATTGATCATTGGAGGAAGGTCTGACCTAAACTGTTATCGTTACCAATGCCGCTGAAGGGTCACTCTTTTCAAGCGCGGCAGTGTTATATGTAGGAACGCTCACTTCTCCAATAACATGGTCAGATTTGTTAATATTCTCGCATTCGTGTTCGAAAAGAAGACCAATGAACAGTACAAGTGACCGGTTAACGTTGCAATTACATCACGTAGTATTATCAATATGAATTATAAAATGCCGTACAATGTAACAGTCGCAATTTTTCGTGGTGAAAAAAATGTACAAATACGAAGAAAAAATAACGACTTGCGCTTGATCAGTCGACGAAGTTCATCTATGTATTGATTGAGTATGTGGTACGTTGTGCACCAGTGACATAGTTACTATGGATACCGGTGTGGTGGTCCTAGATTTGGCCGGTCATGGATTCGGCTAAACGCATACCTCGCATGCGCGCGCAAGCACAGTCCCGCTTTTATCTTCTCTGACGTAGGGTTAGTGACATACGTCATGCCCTGGCCGAATGTCCTCAAAACGCTTAACACGCATGCATTTATATTTAAAACTTGCAAAGATAAGTCATAGTGAAATATTTGATGTATTACTACCGGAAACAATACTAGAAACAACGGAGAATCCTGGCACGCTGCTGTTGCGGTCCCAAATTCGGCGGATTCGTGCCGAATCTGTGCCGGCCAAATCAGGGACAACGACACCGGTTTACCAATAGCCTCGATTAACCAGACTCCGTAAGGTGGCAGCACTTTTCAGCCCCTCAACTCCGCCTGGTTATTTATGGGCTGTCGACGTGACCGACAAGGCGGCTTTACCTTAAAATAGGATAGAGACCCTGATTGGCTCTCGGGCCGAATTTGAAATAACAATTTGAATACAGATACCCTTTTTATCAGATAATACTATATTTAAAACAAACTAATAAAAAATTTACTATATTCACTCACACAAACAGAAATATATATTTGCAGCTGTTTACAAAGCAGGAGTTATGCTGGATTAGCCTCAATTGTGCAGACTCTGTCACGTGGCAGCACTTTACCCGGGTAACATTTAAAAACCCGCTTGGTGACCAAGCGGTCTTCCCGGCGAAGTTACGCAGCCGAGCGACAGTCTGTTAAGCAAGACTCGTTTACCAGTGAATCGACAAGGAGACATGTGACACAATTAGTCCAGATTTGCATATAATTTTGTATCTATTTTCTCTGTAATTAATATGTATCTGATGTTTGTTTTGGATAAAACTACTCACTGAAGTATCCCTTTAATTATATACCATGAGCTCCACCCATTTTTAACTTTCCACAAAACTGTCATCCTCCATGTCGCCGTGACGTCACAAATATGTATATCAACCAACCAATGCAGAGAATGTTGAAATTTTGGAAGAAGGCGCAGACATCAGAACCTACGATCTATAATTATTGCAGTTACAGTGGATTCGTATTAACATGATATTTCTCTCAGTCCTGTAACAGTTGCTATATGTGTACTCTGCGACACCTTGATACGTGGAATAACCAAGCCAACCCATTATTCACACGCGACCACCCTACCATCTTTCGTCGTAAGATTAATGCATTTTAGAACTACTACTACTACTACTATTACTACTACTACTACTACTACTACTACTACTACTACTACTACTACTACTACTACTACTACTACTACTAATTCTGCTGCTACTACTACTACTACTACTACTACTACTACTGCTGCTGCTACTGCTACTGACTACTGCTACTGCTGCTGCTGCTGCTGCTGCTGCTGCTGCTGCTGCTGCTGCTGCTGCTGCTGCTGCTGCTACTGCTGCTGCTGCTGCTGCTGCTGCTGCTGCTGCTGCTGCTGCTGCTGCTGCTACTGCTACTGCTGCTGCTGCTGCTACTGCTGCTGCTGCTGTTGTTGTTGCTGCTGCTACTGCTGCTGCTGCTACTGCTTACTGCTGCTGCTGCTGCTGCTGCTGCTGCTGCTGCTGCTGCTGCTGCTGCTGCTACTGCTGCTACTGCTGCTGCTACTGCTGCTGCTACTGCTGCTGCTTACTGCTGCTGCTACTACTGCTGCTCTGCTACTGCTGCTGCTGCTGCTTTGCTGCTGCTCTGCTGCTTTGCTGCTGCTGCTGCTAGCTAACGCTGTCTCTTGCGCTGCTCTGCTGCTGCTGCTACTGCTACTACTGCTACTGCTGCTACTACACTGCTGCTGCTGCTGCTTGCTGCTGCTGCTCTCTGCACTTGCTACTAAGCCTTTAACAACATTACAACAACCACTGCTGCTTATGCTACATGCAGCAACACTACAAGCGTGCCAACATGCTACACAACACACAACACAACCATACACAACACGCATGACACTGCGACATGCTAACACAACACTGCACACACGCACAACAACACAACACAGCAGCAGCAACACAGCACTAACGCTTGCCCGCAACAGCACCCCGACTCACTGCTACACACACACAACAGCGACACCATACCTGCTGCAACACACTAACAACAGCACACAACAGCCAGCAACAACACAGCAACCCGCCACAGCAGCAACACACACAGCACCAGCAACAGCAACCAGCGACAGCAACAGCAACAACAGCCACAACAGCGAACAGCACACAGCTACACACAGCAACAGCACTACAGCACACAACCAGCACAGCACACAGCGCGGCAGCACAGCAGCACTAACACAACAGCACCAGCAACAGGCAGCACACAGCAACAGCTACACTGCACAACGAGCACACACAGCACGCAGCACGGCAACTAGCTAACAGCAGCAGCTACACGCAGCACAACAGCTACATGCAACAGCTGCTGCAGCGCTGCTGCTGCGCACTGCACAGCGCACAGCGGCCCGCGCAGCTGCAACTACTATTGCTCTGCTGTGCTACTACTACTGCACTACTAGCAACTCTGCAGCAGCTAAATACTCTACTGCGTAGCTGACTGCTGCTGCTGCTGCTGCTGCTACTGCTACTACTGCTACTGCTACTGCTACTACTACTACTACTACTACTACTACTACTACTACTACTACTACTACTACTACTACTACTACTACTACTACTACTACTGCTGCTGCTGCTGCTGCTGCTGCTGCTGCTGCTGCTGCTTCTACTACTACTACTATAATGAATTTATGCAACCCACAAACGGCTAATACAACTTGACCAATTTATTAATATATATTATATATTTGACCTAAATACTGGAATGTATGGCATAAATAATTCATATATCAACCACGAACCTTGATACCACTCTTTAGAAAGCGTCCATTTTAGTAACCTTGCCTTGACCTTCACAGTTGACCTACATTCCATGTTTGATCTAGATTTCACCAGCACAATGGGTGTAATTGTCATTAATGACATTATTTGGACTGTTGTATAATTACGAAAGTTCAAACCTCAAAACCATACATGCGCACTTTGTTATAAAATAAGTTCATGTTTATGTATTTATATTAACTTCCATCGAACTATAACTGGTTGGAAAACGAAGTATAAATAACACCATCCGAAGTATTACTGCCGAATCAAAGGGCAGCTGAATAGAAATCAAATATAAATAAACACAACGTTCATTCAACCGTGGCCGGCCTGGATTATCCAAACCTATGCCACAGCTATCTATTACCGTCCTTTTCCTATGATTCGTGTTTTCCATATCCTGTCACTTGCATATTCACCACACTGTCACACGGACCCTTGCACCGGGTAGACCTGCTGGCTATAGTTCGACGACAGTGTCAATGTCTCCGCTGCACTGCCCGAAGTGAGGCGAATTTGCTACGGCTGGTATTCTGGGTGAATGGGCGGGGTCTTAGTTACGGGCTCCGGGGGGAGAACGCTGGGCGGACAGTCGAGGGGCTTTCGCAAACATCGAAGTGTCGCAGTCGCCTGACGGTCACCATGGGGGAGAGCCACTTCGCGCGCTGCCAACGAAAGGTCGCCTCTCGTCTCAAGATAACCAATGTTCTGATTCGAGAAGGACTCGCAGAATGCCTCGGTACCTTTCTACTTGTGGTGAGTCACATAATGGCGCTCTGTCTCTGTCTCTGTCTCTGTCTCTGTCTCTGTCTCTGTCTCTGTCTCTGTCTCTGTCTCTGTCTCTGTCTCTGTCTCTGTCTCTGTCTCTGTCTCTGTCTCTGTCTCTGTCTGTCTCTCTCTCTCTCTCTCTCTCTCTCTTTCTCTCTCTTTCTCTCTCTTTCTCTCTCTTTCTCTCTCTTTCTCTCCCTCTCTCCCTCTCTCCCTCTCTCTCTCTCTCTCTCTCTCTCTCTCTCTCCCTCCCTCCCCCTTCTCTCTCTCTTTCTCTCTGTATATATATATATGTGTGTGTGTGTGTGTGTGTGTGTGTGTGTGTGTGTGTGTGTGTGTGTGTGTGTGTGTGTGTGTGTGTGTGTGTGTGTGTGTGTGTGTGTGTGTGTGTGTGTGTGTGTGTGTGTGTGTGTGTGTGTGTGTGTGTGTGTGTGTGTGTGTGTGTGTGTGTGTGTGTGTGTGTGTGTGTGTGTGTGTGTGTGTGTGTGTGTGTGTGTGTGTGTGTGTGTGTGTGTGTGTGTGTGTGTGTGTGTGTGTGTGTGTGTGTGTGTGTGTGTGTGTGTGTGTGTGTGTGTGTGTGTGTGTGTGTGTGTGTGTGTGTGTGTGTGTGTGTGTGTGTGTTTTCTTGTGACGATTAATAAAACGCAGACAATTTTGCATTGGAATGCATAGCAAGATGTGTATGTGCGAGAGCGCGTGCGTGAATGTATGTGTGGGCATGGGTGTGTGCGCACGTGTGTTTCTAAGTATATATATGTGTTACACATTTTTAGATGTATGTATGTATGTATTTTAAAGTTTCATAATTACTATGCACTCTGATCCTAATCGAATAGTATATAATCATATGCTTAGGATTGCTACTTTCAAAGGGATTTCGCGCGGATAGTATATTATAATAGAAAATTGTATTTCACCCACGCCCGAAAAAGAACACTAATGCATAATCTGTAACATTAACGACGGCTGACGGAGTTGCTACTTAACACTCCGTTTGTTGCAGTTATATCTTAAATTTGGTTATCGAACGTTTGATGTATCATGCTGGCGTGCCCCATGTATGCAAGAAGATATTCGTTAATGTGGTTTTCTTGGTAACAGATAGCTGTTATCGTCAACAACATTGAATAAATTGTCGGAAATTAAACTAAACAGTAATATTTGTTATTTTGCGCGTTGTTGGTGTTTCGTCATTAATTATCAGGACGCAATGTTGTATGCTAGCTACATGGCATCTTTCCATTTGCATAATACCTGTCGGTTTAACGACCGACAAGTATTATAAAGAAATTAGGGGCCCAATGTTCCACTATGGTCGTGGGTCCCAGTATTATCCCGAATGATACACATTTAATTTTTATAGCTTCAAAGAACCTCCTCAATTCCATGTTTTCGTTGTTAATATGTTATACGAGAAAGCAAACACACATAGTCTCCCCTACGGCCTGCAGATTAAGACATTTTGTAACATTGTCACATTTGACTTGCTTATTTCTAGCCCAAGACTTGTTCAGTGTTATCTTGGAAAATGGAGTCTCCGGTGAATGATCGAAATTATGTACGTCTTGGTGTTATCGACTTCGCTGCTCTCTAAATATTTTGCCATATCAAAATCCAGTCGGTTGAAAACTAAATGTCAAAAACGTCACATATCTGTGTCCCGACTTAGCTGAGTGCGCTATGGCCGCCGATCCTACCCTCGAGCCAGGCCGATTCGATGGGGCGCGTTGTTGGTAGGCTAGCTAAGTTGAGGTTTGCCATCTCTCTCACACGCTCTTCTGTTGGCGCTCACCTATCATTCATGTTTAACAAATTATGCATTCCTACTTAACATATCACGTCTAATTGCTTTTAAGTGCACATGTACAACATGAACAAGACTTGGAATTTACTTATGTGTTCATACTTGCTACTTTGGCTTTTCGTAGTCATTCGATAAGTCTTGCATTTGCATGTATAGTTAGCAAATATTAACTAAAGTATAATAGTAATGTTGTTTACGTCGTGTTATTTTAACAGTGCGAAATATTTATTTAAGTCATCTCATTTATGTAACGTTTTCGGACTAATGGACTAATACTCCAACACCTATGATTTTATTTTGTACGCGGCTTGTTGATTCGCTCGGAATTTGTATTTAAAAAGGACGATCACAGGAAACCGCTGTAAAAACATTTAATTCTTTCCGATAGCATGCCATATTGTCAAGAATAATTACACAAATTACATGTTTGTCACACACAACCAATACGGTATTGCGATCCGCAGTCACGGTTGTACCGACACGAACCGAATGGGGTAATTTGCGTTTTTTCTGCCCGACGTCGCACCGACAGCTTGACATAAATTGTAGCAGGCTCTTCTAAGTCCGACCACGGACTTATATGCACTGGACTGCTGTCTCCGCCGCTCGCGGCGCTTCGCGAACGGCGGAGTTGGCTGCAAAGGTCACGAGCGCACAAGATGTACTCCCCACTTCCGGTCTACTAGCCACTGCGATGGAGATGCCAAACATCGACAGGATTCTTGCGGTGAATATAACTGTTTAATTCAATAATAGTGAGGAATTTTCCTAAACGATGACTGTACCTAGTTTGGTCAATGTTGTGGCTATCTCCAGTGTAGTTCTAAATGGTTAATTTAATTCTATTTTCGTCGTACATGACGTATAATATGCATCGGGGTGTCGGCCTAATGGCGTAAACAATACCGAAGGCAAGGCTAACGTTTTTCTTGGGCAAGTGACGCAAGTTTTAACTAGTCTTGCTATGGGTGTAAGTTCATAAATTGGAATTATATGTAATGTTTAAATATTTATAATAATTTGTTAATCTCAAGCCAGTTTAACAACAGCCGATCATTTAACCGATCTGTCATTCTGTGCTGCCAGTTTATACCAGCCCTTGCTTGGCCTAGACCCAAGCCCAGTTAGGCATTGATAACTGTTTTCAATATTTACTGCCATTCGCTTGTATTTATTATTGATTTGTGTTATTTATATTTTGATGATTGTTCATGTGCAATTTATTTATTCTGATCCTATTTTATTATTGTGAATAAAATATCACTACAACTATTCCTAATTATAATTAATAATAATGCATTTTACTTCTAGAAATTTAAGCATTACTAAGAATTGTGTATTTGTTATTTCTAGTATATTTTATTTAAAGGGTTGGCATGGATATACAATAATTCTATGTGTTTGATTAATTATTTTATTTATTACATGCACTTTGAATTTTTTTATTTAAGAAATCTCCAAATTACACACATTACTGATGCATGATTACAAGCTTCATCTGGCTGAAGATGACACAGCAACATATCTACGCTGTCTAAAGATACATTTCCCCTGTGAACATGACATATACACTGCAGGTTTAATAGACAAGAACACAGCATTATTGCATTGCCTGAACAAAACTATCTGTCAGTTAACTGTGAAGGTAGTAGTTCAAGGTACATAGCCTACAAAGTCGTCAATATATCATAGGCATCATCTGCATACACTAAATAATTTTACACAATTTATCTAGCTGATTGTAACACATAATACACATTGAATAATACAGACATCACTTTACAACTTAATTACAAAGCACTGGAATTAGATGGTTTCTGTACGACACAGGACACACTGGATTATGAACATTCCTGCGTAGATCTTGCAGAATATTGTGAATATTGCAAAAAGATTTGTGAGGTGGAGTAATGTGAGCAGCTTCTTCACGTGCACTTTATCCCTATGGAGGGAAACCCCAGAAAGCAGCATTTGGCACACGAAATGTTGGAGTCGGTGACGAAACACTGTAACATTTATAAACATTACTTCATCAAGTTCATGTTGAAATGCAGAATATTATGAAATGGTAAACATTTATTACTGGTCACTACTGAGCCTGCAGTATTTGTCCAACCTGTAAACACATGGTCACCCATAAACAAGTGAAGTATGACAACTGCTTCATTGTCATCATTAATCTGTTGAGTTTGTTATTTAGATAATATTTATTAATAAAGTTATTATTTAATGACATGTATTTATTGATGGTTGATCATAATGTTTCATATGGTTCTAAACATTGCATAAATTATATTTACTTCATAATTATTTACAGCTAGCTTTCATCAAAACATAACCCTTTGCCAAGTTAGCATGCTAACATTAGCCAATTTTAACTTATTAATTAAGTATGTGTTAATATGAAATTTCTGGCTAATGTATATTTACTACCGTAATTAATGTGGACATGTCTTAATAATTATGGACATTATGGCCATTTATTCATGTGTATATACAAAGTACGGCTGCTAA
>JAODUO010000656.1:2500-25000 GCA_025642075.2 Ridgeia piscesae | reverse complement strand
TAGAATAGATTATATTCACTCTAACCACACATCGCGGTACATAGAGGATCATAGTTTTATAACTACATATGTAGAACATGCATAACACAACATATCAATAATTACAACTGGATAATAATTACCCAGCTATACTACTACCCGTGTAAAATTGCGATTATACAGGTTCATGAATAACACACTAGGTGGCGGATCATTGACCATACAGTTTTAAGCCATGCAAGTTAATTTTGCCAGATCATTAATTGTGTCTGGCTCACTGGTTTGTAGCATATGAATAAATTGTGTACATTACACTCACCCTATTACATGATGATATCATTTAGTTCTCAAGTCATCCAACTTTGTACATTCATATAAAAAGTTAATTTATCACCTTCGTCACAAATGGTGCAAAGTATCTCATTCCTAGGCATGTTAGAGTTTTTTTAGTTATTAAAATGTAATTTATGGGTACCTATTCTGAATTGGAATAATGCTTTTTCAAGTGTTCAGGAAGGATTTTAGTATACATTTCTTTACAATGCGATATCTTAAATAGTTGATACATCACATTATTATCATTTGTATTTCTACTGTGCCATAGTTGATCACATTCACATTTGTTTATATTCTTGGCATCAATCTTATGATCTTGCGTTAACCATATGTAATTAATGCCATATTATAAGTTGTTATTAATACATTTAATCCAGGATGAGAAATATATAGCTTTACAATAGAGATTATATAAGATGATGTACATGACCTTATTAAGTTTTTACTTGCTGCCTTTTAATAGTATTGTGTAATAACAAATCAATCTCTGTTTATGGTAACTGACATTAGGTATCCGCCTAGCTCTCCAAATATTGGCATATTATGAGAACATTTGAACACTCCAAAAACGAATTAAAAACAATTAATATGCATTTTCTCCAGGATATAAACATTTTCATATCCCCACACTTCACAACCATACAATAAGATTGGTTCTACACACTTGTAAAATAACTTAAGCATAACATCAGTTGGTAGATTTAGTCTCCTGCCTTTTTATATGAGTGAATACATAGCCTTTGAAGCTTTGTCATGCAGCAACTTTTTAGCTTTAACAAAGGATCCATTCCAATTAAAGCAAACACACAAATAAATGTGATCCTCCACTTGATCGAGATCCGTAGATCAAGATTCCTCTGCATGTAATGCTCATTTTCGGTCATTATAACATTGTCATCTGCATACAGGAGAACAAACAGATTTAACATTCCATTACTGTCACATTACCATTGCTGTCATGTTGTGAGGGGCTACGCAGTGCTGCCATCTCACGGAGCATGGGTAATCGAAGCTAAATTCCTGCCTGCTAAACGCTGCAAATTTGTATTTATGTTTATTTCTTGTGTGAATACAAGTTTAATATTGACTACTGTTAATAGTATCATCTTATGAAAATCTATCCTTATTTTAGTTTATATTTCATAGTTTGCCTGAGAGACAATCGGTGTCTCTATCCTATTGTGGGGAAACGCCACCCTGGTGGCGACAGTGGCAGAGTATTAAAATCACCAGGCGGATATAAGGGTCTAAAGGTGCTGCCACCTCACGGAGCCTGGATAATCGAAGCTAGTAAGGACGACGACATTTTATTGTTATTGGGACGTATTTCAGTGCTGTCATCATCAAATCCAAACTGACGCCATAACGCCACAAACGTGCACTTAGGTGTTACTCGCGATACTTTGAAGTGTTACATTATTTTGCAAATAATATCTTTCCTTTGTGTAACACTTTCCTGCATAACATAATTCCTGCAAAAACAGACGTGGCGCATGCGCTGTATATACACAGCTCTTGTTTAAATTATTTACAATAACGTTTGTTTAACGATAATTGATGTACACATTATTATTATTATTTCCTAGTGGGGTTAAAATAAATACCTTATTATTGGATTTGACATAACACCGTCATTCAAATGTTGTGCGAAAATAGCCGCCGTTTTTGTTCACTGCACATCGAAGTTTTTGCGAAATGCGTTATCACAATAAAACGTATCAGTTTAATCATACCCATGCAGCGTATTCATTCAATGATACTGACTTGGTGATTCCTCCATTTTCGATTTCATACAGAACTTTCTTCTGTTAATATAATAATGTCCAGTATTTTTAAAACAACAATTAATGTGCATTTTTGTCACAGTTATGGACAATTTAGAAATTGATTTCTGAAAACAGCTTTAAGCTAGGGCGAAGGACCGAGCCTGTCACTCTGTGTCAGGCTGAGATAAATCGCGGAGAAAAATTGGGAAACCTCACGTTGTGTATAACATATCCGACACTACACCACTGATTTGGAGAATAATACACGGCATGGCTGTGACTAAGTTGAAACTTGCCGAATCCCGGGATCGAATGCGAGGTGGCCATCAACATACCTGTCAGTGTTTCGAAGTTTCAGCGAGTTTCGACCACTTGTCAATGTCGCCTCGGCTTGTTACTCGCCTCTGCATTTCGGCTTTCGGCAGGTCTTCTTTACCAGGTTTACCAGCGCGTTCAGTTCTATCTTGAAAATGTTGGCCCTTATCGTTACAACCGAAATTCAGCTATTTCTGAACGAAAATCATGTTCGCTTCCCTACACGGGTACACGAAGCGGATGTACACATCGCGAAGCGCCACCTGGCGATTATTTTAACGGAATTTTAAATACAGATTTGCCCGATCTGCCGCTCTTTGCGCCAAGCATTCGACTACGTCACACATCAGTCAAAATGGCGCGACTTACGAACTTTGATAGAAAATGTGTTTTACTAATAAACCACTGACTTTAAAAATGTGATTACCGCTCAGAATAGTTCGTTTTTATTAACTCTTTCACGTGCATAGCATGTAACTTTTCCCTTTTGGTTCCCTTTAAGTATCGCTCAAGCAGCACCGGAAGCGAGAATAACTTGCGTGTTCTATTTCCATACAGTGTCTAATGACACAACGGCCACCGAGTCTGCGTGTTATCTATTGAGAAATGAATGCTTCTTCATCAGTTGGTGTGTTCAGTTTCAGGAGCTATGCTTTCTGGATCCCAATGTTTCGGGCCTCATATCGGTGCAGTGGTCGGGTCCGCTGTGTATCAGCTGTTCGTCGGACTGCACTTTCCCGACCCTGACTCCAAACAAAACTCAAGTGAGTATCACGTGTAAATATGTGTATAAAGTAGTAGCGCTGTAGCAGTGGCTAGAGCTTCCGACTCTCACGAGTCACATCACACTTAAAGCCCTGACGAGTGCATATAGCCCAGCGGCTGACACCTCGCTGGATGTCGGACCGCAATGGACCAGACTCTCGACTAAGAGAACCCGGGTTCGAATCCTATGCTTTCGTGGCAAGCACTGAGCACGTTTGTTTCACTCTACATTGCTCCAGTTCACTCTGCTGTATGAATGAGTACCTGGCTATAGACAGTGGTTGGTATTTACGTACGAATAGTCTTCGCACATTAATTGGAGCGTGGCTGGATGCTTCCCTTAGAAGCCAAGACGATGTTCGATTGAACAAGTCTGCCAGGGCATAAAGTGTAAAGCGCTTTGAGCAATCCTAAGGCTTGGATATTTGCTCTATGTAAGAACTTACATTTTTATACTTTACGAAGTCAGCGTTAACCACCCTAGTGCGCGAGGGGTCGTTGCTGCTGATTACGTCAGAACCAGCCAGCAGTACCCCTGGCGGATCCCTTTGCAAACCTTTTGATTTAAGGTCAGCCAATAAAATCGCCCACCAGGCGTGTCGTTGGCATTCGGTCATGTGACATAATGTTTGGTGTTTTCTGCCACACGCTGCCCGTATTACAAGCAATGTGTTTAACTAAACATGGATCTCGGATTGAGTAATTATCCCTGCAACCCAGTCGCAAGACGCCATTTTACCTTTCTGGTAAATATCTAACTTAATTTGAACTGAATGGTTCTGTGTGGCTTTCAAAAAGTAAAGGAGAGCCCCACTCACTCAAACTAGCATTGCCCTCGAACCACATGTAGCGCACTTGTTTGTAATCAGTTACACAGTTACAAATGCGAACGTTCCTTAGCAACCTCTGCGCTCGTTCCTGTACTGAATATTAAGAATAACATTCCAACAAATAATGTATGACCTAAACTGCATTCAAAATGAAAGCTGAGCGCCACAATGTTGCGCAGTTAGCTTATCCACACCAGCGCCAATTTTCGTTAACGCATGTTCCGTTCTAAACAGTGCGTAGTTGTGTAACGGGTTTCCGTGACTTCAAAATGTTGCGACGATCTTTGCGAAAGCAAGAGACCTACCATTCTGACAGGTGTTCCTGTTTCAGATTCCTCTCCCGATCGGAAAGAAGCATCGACCGAAGTGGAATTGCAAGCATAGTTTGAAATAGCTTAGAATGCCGCGGGACGACGGGATCCAGGGCAGCAGTTAATTCCCAACGACTGCTCTGCAACGTAACTCGATCGAAATTAAGTGCTTTAGTAGTCGATATTTACTACCTACATCAGACAAACATATACAGAAGCAGTTATAAAATATGGAAACAGCGCTATGCACACAGTATACATGCGCGCGAACACACGCGCGCACCGCGCGCACACACGCACACACACACACACACACACACACACACACACACACACACACACACACACACAGCACCACACGCTACACACGCACACAGCACACACGCACACACGCACGCACGCGCACACACATACGCACACAAACACGCACGGATTATTTTACTGTAATATTGTTTTAAGCCTGATGGATACGCAACAGTTGTCAAACGGCATTATGAAATCGTAGCATCTGTTTAAATATATAAAATATTATAAAATTGCGTTGTGTATTTCTGTATTGCAATGCAATTACTGTTCGTTTTCCTAACGCCTGGTCTTAGATTGTTGACATCGAACTGATGATTTTAGACTTAATTAATTCCTCCTTTTACCTTCGAGACATCGAGCAACGAGGTTTCTCCGTCTAGTACAGGTTTCTCGCAATTTCTTTAGCTTCTTTCCAGGTACATTCCATTTTGCATGATTAGTCATTATAACACTGACTTCAGATATAATGACTAATGATGTTCCTTTTACCAGAGTAATTATTAAGATAGACAACCTTATGAATCATTATTAATTTAATAAACATATACGTATATGATCAAGCGAAACAATAACCACAACAAAAAGAACAACAATCATAATAAGATAACTTATATTGCGTCTAAACCCCGGGAAACACAGCACAAGGGCTCGTCAAGACCAAAGGATCTCGGATTCAGTAACTATAATATTATTCCAGTCAGCAACAGTTGGGTTGGTACGCCTTGGAGCTATAACGGATTAGCAAAGACATAATTTGTTTTAAATGACGGCTGAATTGTGTAATAGCTTCAACTGATCGAGAATTAATAGGAAACCTATTCGAAAGAGTCGATGTTACTACAGGAATAGCCCTAAATCAAATAGTAATATTTATTCTAGGAAAATAAATAAATTAGAACTTAATGATCGAAGCTGACTAGGCTTTCGCATAAGCAAATAATAAAATGATGGTGCTTACAGGAAAGTGTAAGGTATGTAATAGTACGTATCTTTATAATGATACAATATCGAATATGAAGCCAATGCAAAGTGTTTAAATGTGGAAGAATTAGTTACAAGCCTCGCTAAACGACACGTTACAATTGTGAAATACTCTAAAGGGAAATATTGTGAAAATTTGAATGACCATAGTCCAATCTATTACACACTAGTGCAGTTGCATAGTCTTGCAACAGAAAGAGACAATACCAACGACGAATCATCTGCATAAAGATGGTGACTTCTAATAAGTGAGCACATAGTTATATACAGTATGGACATAACGGTGCCAGAACAGAGCCTTGAGGAACAACGCAAGAAGGGGTGTTGGTGAAAGACACTCTTCAATATGTACTCTTTTGTAAGTATCACTTATATAAGATGTTAGCCCAAAAACTATACCAGATATGCCATGCCATAGAGATAGACGATTCGTGACAATGATGTCACCAATAGTGTCAGAGGCACCAGACATGTCAATCAAGATAAAGCAGAGTAACTTTATCTCTACCACATTTAAAATGATATATTGTTGTGCACACGGCAAAGTAGTTTCAGTAGAATTGTGTTATTTATATGCATTCGAATATATATATATATATATATATATATATATATATATATATATATATATATATATATATGTTCTATAATTATTTGACTTAACGCGATATCCGAGACGTTTTGCTACAAACAATTTCAAGTATCTAGGAAATGGAATATACTAGCCGAGTAACCCAGCGATCGTTGGGGAAGATCGTCACCGCCTGAAACTTGCCGGAAAATTGCGATCCGAGATCACATACCCAGCGCCCTGAATAAGTATGTTAAACACGGTTAAAGGGCGGTTGAACGCTTGAACAGACATTGCCATGACATAAGTACAAAATTCATCATTTGGAGGAGGTGGCTTCTTGCTAACCACTAACGTACTAGTGCGTGTAAAACAATCAATCTTGTCAAAAGTACCTTCAACCTAACCCAAACCTAAATTATAACACTAACCCTAAATCTAAACCTTATTTCGCACAAGAGCAACCGAAATGGGCATTTGTGCGTGAGTGGTTAGCGAGTAGCCACTACCTCATTTGAAGGATATGTGACCATGACTTTATGAGCACGGTGTATAGGTTGGGCCTACATATCAAATAGTTTGTCAGACTTGGATATCACTGACTACTTGGCGCCGCCTTATTACGCTCATGTTGCCCTTGGTTTGACTTGCTCCTACAATGTACTCAACGTAAAATTTCCCGATTTTTGTTCCGATTTACTCCATCAATAGACATTTCTGAGCGAAAACAAGAATAGGGTGTCATATCAATAAATTATGTGTATGTGTGTTAGAAATAAAGAATATAAATTAAATTACAACGATTTACCATTTCCTACCAAAACTCCGACAAAGTAACATCATTCAAACGGAATCGGTTAGGAAATTCCCAAACTCAACGGAATTCCGCAAGTACCGCCCCGGGCCATTTAATTGGCTTTCGTTTGTTTTTAATCGTCATAATTGTTATCTCGAACACGTCAACAAATGATTTGTTAATCTGTATGTAATAATTATACAATGCTTACCATTATACTATGTGGCTGGCACATACTAATTGTTTTCGCGTAGAAATAAATTTCTACTGATGAAGTAATAAGATAATTTCGAACATTCACGTCGAGTAGATAGAACCTAGTCATATCAAATGTAGCTTGAGCGTGATATGGCGGCGTTCAATGGTCGAAGATATCCAAGTTTTTTAAAAATCACTTAAAATATACCGTTGCTTCGTGCTCATCAAAGATTACTCATGGCTCAAACGCAATGTGGCACCACCTTACGGATCACGAGGACATGAATTTGTTGGTGCTACCATCAGATGGATTATTGCGAAACTAGACTTCGAGCGCTCTGTTCGAACACATCAGTCGCCAGTGTTTATCTTGCCAACCAACGGTAGTCGTCAAATTTGGGATTCATTTACACTTTTGCAATTCAAAAAGCAGTCAATGTCACTTATAGATCAGTTCAATATGTTCCGATTCATTGCAAAATATCATGCAGCGTCTCGTAATTCAATTCATTTATCAGAATGAGATGTTGCAAACACAAGTGGGCGATAATATGTATTTTCGAAGCGATAAGATTGCATTAGATTGATAATTATATTTACGACCGCACATTTCTTGCCAGGCTAAACAGTTTTAGTTCTTCAGCAATCGGCAAACTTAAATTAACATCAGTCTGTATATATTATGGCGACAATTATATGTGGGTCAATCCTGGGTTACAGTGGGTACTCCAGCCGAATCTCCCTCCAGCCCACACCATAAACTCGCAACCTTTGTTATGTGACTCGCACTATAACCTGTACAATGTATATGTTGAGGTTTCAGTGTTCAGCCATTCGTAAAATCCTCAAAATTACTCATTCACTCAAATCTGTACCCGTCCAAAGTAAACTTTCCCCATCCAAGAGTTGTGTCTCGAGTTGAATCTGATGTTTTTTTGCAGAATATAATCTGAAGATCAGAGAGTGATACATGCTGGCCGGTCACAATGAATTTATCGCGTTCGCTGGTGGATTCTTGGTACAACCGGGAGCCATTCCTCTCTGATGTCGGAAACAACTCCACTAAACCCACAAATAGTCACATTGTGTTTCGCAACAAAACTTACCCATCAGCCACGGCTGCCCTAGAAGCGTACATCGATGACTATCTGGGACACAACACCAGAGGGCGCCGTAGATATGGCCGAGATTGCGTGGCTGACCTGTTACTGATGACCCCAACTGGAGACACTTCGTCACTACCCTCTGTGTCTATGATGTCATCGTCAGAATCCCAAGACAGAGGTGGTAATGGATGCAGCGGAATTAAAATGCCAGAAACATTTTGCAAGAGACAGCGAATCATCCAATCCAAAGAATAAGCATCACGACATTGGTAGGTCCATTAAAGATCTCATGAAGAATCTGGGGATGGTAGTCATGTTTTTATTATTACTTGTTTTTCATAACCATGTCTTAATGTACGTGAACAAGTTTATTTTGAGGAATGTGTGGTCACTGGTCTGATTGTTCTATTCACTGAAGTAGTACATTTACAGTTTCACAAATGTTATGATAGAGAATTAAATCTGATGTCTGAACTCCTCCCTTCAAGCTTTTCATTTATTATGTACAAAGCGGTTTTAACTCACTTGTCGAAATATTTTTTTTAGGTACTGTTTAAAAGAGCGTTTTCACTTTAAAAGAACATTTATAATATCCGAACATTTTTAATACCTACTATTTATCAATTCTATTATATTCTATTATTTATATATTTATATAATTAAGACAAATATCATTAATTTATTATTTATTTATATTGAATAATTTATACTGACCAATTTATTTTACAACAACATCTCTATTTTTTAACTTTACGTAATCTGTATATTCCTGTAAAGTGTAATGCGTCTTTGAATGGATTTATGCTAGAGTTATGGCGTAGACAAATACTGTTATTTATTATTATTATTAATGAGCCTAATATATTATCTGTATGTAATACAAATTATTTTAATAATATTTATGTGGTTATTAAAGAACAATTTAATTTCAATCTGCATCCCAACACAATTACGTTAATATGTATCCTGTAATTATAATGGGAAAACCATCAAATGAACACGGCACATATACAACATTAAGCACATTTGCCATCCAACTACTAGGATGCTACTGCCCTCAGTATAGCCTAGATTACCCAGGCTCTATGGGGTGGTAGATATTTGCTCTGCCGATGTTGCCACCAGGGTGCCCATTGGCACTCAGGCCAACTATGAAATAAACATTGAACTTATATTCACACAAAAATAAACAGAAATACAAATTAGCAGTGGTTTACGAACCAGGAATTATGGCAGGATAACCCTCGATAACCTAGGCTTGGTGAGGTAGCAGCACTGTTTAGTCCTCACACGGATAACATTCACACTCTGGCTAAGTGATGAGAGAGAGAGAGAGAGCAGACAGACAGACAGACAGACAGACAGACAGACACGACAGACAGACAGACAGACAGACAGACAGACAGACAGACAGACAGACAGAGAGAAGAGAGAAGACAGACAGACAGACAGACAAGGTGAGATACTCATAGGAGAGAATAGCAGTAACAGGTTCATTCTGACAATTTTCAGTAGCAACAACATTCCTCAACAACCAGTCGTTCACAGGTATACTGGCCTAACAGAGAGAGAGAGAGAGAGAGAGAGAGAGAGAGAGAGAGAGAGTTGGGAAAGCGAGACTAAGGTGGATACTCAGTAGGAGAGAATAGCAAGTAACAGGTTTCATTCTGTACTACATTTTCACGTAGCTAACCAACATTCCTCAAAACCAGTCGTTCACAGTTAAACTGGCCTAATGGTAACACCGTCCGATCTAAGAACAAACAGGACTGATGGGTGTTGCTAAAAGTGAGTTCGTAATTATTTTACTTGTCTCACCTTGTTGCAGTGGGGACATCTGTCTATGAGAGCACACGCAATCTGGACCGGATACTCGCAGAGAGCAGGTGTTCACTGGAAGGGAAGAAGGAATGTAGTTGGAACACCACACACACGCCCGTGGACCACTCACACTCTCCACCCGCCTTCACCCGTTCACCGACGCACAAGCCAACGTCCCCACCGAAGTCAGCCGTCCTCACACACGCAGACCTGGAGAAGATTCGCAGTCGCGTGCGTGACAATGACAGTTACAGGTCATTCCTCGAACAGAGCCACGTCCACAAACGTTCGCTACTCAGTCGGTCGCTCGACTCGTTGCTTAGCAACCGCAATGACTCTGACAGCACCATTCAGGATTCCGATGACAAGTACTCGTCAGATGGTGGGAGGTGTCCCCCGAGTTGGATACAGGAGGTTGACAGGGAAGAGGATGTAGATGGCACCATCGTCAGTGGTCACATGATCCACCGGAGGCCAGTCCCGCGTGACAAGGCATTTAGCATCGCTGTGAGTACACCAAAGCGTCTGGCACGCAGCTATTCACCAGGACGAAGTGGAAATGATTCTACTCTAAGCGTCCACCAGGTGGAGCCACCACGTGGACACATAGCGGGGAGCTCTTCTGACATGGCCAGTGCAAAGCTGCGTCACATGCGTTTGCAGTCGACTGATTCACCAGATTCATTTCGCAGAAGAGATGGTGGTTTTGACTCTCAGCTAGACCAAACTGTGGACAATGGCACTTTGCATGACACATATTTTGACTCAAAGTCAGTCTCCTGGTCATGGATGAGTGACTTCAGCCAACTGAAGACCCCGACACTCCGGCAGAAACCGACAGATCTTTCTCGGAGTCTTAATGATATGCAGGTGAGAATCATTCAGGTGACAAGTGCACATTTAATGACTACTGCACACCAATAAAGCTCCCTTTCAACACTGCAAATATAATCATAGTTGATTACTGACAAGCGAACATTTAATGACCACATAAATAATGCTCCTTTGACCACTGCAAAAGTAATCATAATCAACTCTTATTCTGTCTGTTCATTTTCTGTCTCACTAGGTAAATTAATAAATTTTTATCTCGTCAAGTGTGATGAGTAATCACACTCATATATGTAGATGATAATAGTAATCAGTTACACCTCTGGCATATTCATCCCATTTGTGTCGTAGACATCGCCAGAGAGGAGGAGAACGCCTCGACCAAAGCGAGATGGTTCCCCTGGCAAGACGGTGTGCTTCGACTTCACACCTCAGGAGCCAAGTCGGAAGTTGCCACCGGTGTACGACTTGATGGCACCGTGGCTAAAAGACAGCCAACGTGAGGCATATCTGCGGAGACTCGAGAGTGAGATTGAGGACAGCCCCAGCAGTGTGGCAGGAGATTCGGTTTGCTCGTCCAGCAACTGGAAGGCATGTGACATCTTGGGGACTTCCCTGGGCATCTGTGGGGACAGCGCTGGGGATGGGACAGGTGGAGGGAAGCACGTCCCATTGGAACAGCCGCAAGTACAAGACTTCACCTGCGCTGGTATGTGCTCAATGAACCATGTTGTCACGGTTGATTTGGTGGAATGACGGTTGATTTGGTGGAATGATTATGACTAATTAATTATGTGGAACACACTATTTTATTTTTTATGTATGTATACATATATATACAATTTTATTTTATAATTGTGTATATATATATATATATATATATGTATATTATATAATTTCGAATATATACTATATATCCGAAACGATAGGCTTAAAACTAGTAGTTAAAAGCAGTCTTATGGGTGGGTATGTGGGTGGGTGGGTGGGTGGATGGTGGATGGTGGGTGGGTGGGTGGGTGGGTGGGTGGGTGGATGGATGGATGGATGGATGGATGGATGGATGGATGGATGGATGGATGGATGGATGGATGGATGGATGGATGGATGGATGGATGGATGGATGGATGGATGGATGGATGGATGGATGGATGGATGGATGGATGGATGGATGGATGGATGGATGGATGGATGGATGGATGGATGGATGGATGGATGTTTGGTGATTAATGAGAAACATACATTTAATTCCATGGCATTCAATGCCAAATGAAACAAATACTTGTCCAGAACTGACTTTTTTAATTTCACATTGGTGACTCATCATATCCGATGGTAATTCTTTGGCTCTTGGTAAATGAAGCCAACAGATTCATTCCTTGTTGCCATAAATTTTTTAGAAATATGTTATATGTGCAGAAATTGAATAAAGACAAATTGGGACCAATTAATTAATTTTAATTACCTATTTATTACTTTAACATAATTATTTTTAAATAGATAATTTACCATTTTAAAGGACATCTTATATATATATATTATTTATTTTTTAAATATATCAAAATATGTTTTATTTTAAAGAATATTTATATATATATATATATATATATATTTATTTGTCATTATATATATATATATAAATATAAAAATTTATTTATCATTTGCATAGACATGTTATTTTTAATATATTATTTATTTATTAAAATTATATATATTATTTTTTATTAATTATAAAATATTTTATTTAAATATATATATATATATATATATATATATATATATATAATATTTATTTGTCATATTTCATTTATTATTGTATATGTGACTCAAATGCCAGAACACATTCCTATTTGACATGAAATGTACTGCATGCTGAAAATGGCAAATAAAGCTATATTATTACTATAATATTAGCATTATCATTATGAAGTAAGACAGTTAATCTCCCATCTAACACTGGCCATAACCACCGTCCCATGTCAGTTCAACTGCTGATGTAACAGTCCAACCACCGTACCGTGTGTCACAGCTCAGCCAGAGGTGGGGACATTCCTGGAGAAGATTCGCCACCTCCTGGCCACCCCCCCTCCCGACCAGTCCCGGGGCACGGTCTCAACGCCAGACACCCCTACCAGTGAGCAGATTCTAGACGGGGATCGCTCCTGGGAGAAAACATCATCAAAGTGAGTCGCAGTTTGGCACACTCGACAGCTATGTGACAATGACAGGTTGACTACTAAGAGAAACTTTATCGTTGTAGTGCAGTGGCTCATGGGTAGAGCATTGGACTCTCAACTAAGAGGACCCGTGTTCAAATCCTGTACTGCCATGTAAATCCTTGGGCAACGTTTTTCACTCTAGGTTCACTCAGGTGTATGAATAAGTACCTGGCTATAGACATTGGTGAATATTTGTGTATGAGTAGTTGTCATGAATTAATTGCCGCGTGGCTGTATTCTTCCCAGAGAAGCCAAGATGGTGTCCGATTGAATAGGTCTGCCAAGGAGTAAAATGTAAAACGTTTTGAACAGTCCTGAGGATTGGAAACTGCGCTGTAAAAGAACTTACCTTTACTTTTTTACGTTACCTTATTTCATTGTCAGGGTGACGATATTAAACTGGATCATCTTAGAATCAGCTCAGAATGTTGCCATCCAATATCAGACAAAATTACTTAGGTCTGACCTACATAGCTTTATCTAGAGACCTGTCCATTTGTAATTTTCACAGGCTGATATAATTTTGGGGTAGCAGAAATGTGAGCTGACGGGGTTGTTGTCCCATCCTCTGACAAGGTCATCACAAAACAGCAGGGGGACTGGCAGGTAATCTCTGAACTTGCATGGCCTAAATGGAGCAATCCGTCTCCTTCACTTCAGTACCCAGTAGTAGACAATGCTAATATTTTGGTTAATTATACCCAATTATGCAGAATGCATGAATGACTCTCCACACTGCACAGCTGCGTCATAGTTAATTGCTGGTTATTTTGTTATGCTTTGAGCTAGTTTAATTATCCAACAGTTGACGATGAGTGCAGTCTGCTATACTTTGGTCGCACTAGTAGATTGCCCACTGAACACACAATTAAAAATATCACCTGTTTTTCGAAGAAAAATCAGTGGAACAGACATAGCCACCTGTCCCATGGAGGTGAGGCTATACATGTACACATTACTTCTTGTTTGGCTTAGTTAGTTTAGGTTCACACATTTTGACACTTTTTAGACCTAAGTACTCTAGCTTCCATTGTGTTGATCGGGCTTCTAACATTACGTAACTTGGTAAATTTATAAAGAAATCTGTAACATGTAAAATGTGAATATATTCAGTGGTGTGTATTTTAATTACAATTATATTTAAACAATAGCATACTCCTCGCAATCAGTCTGCTGTGTAAGTCCAATAAAATAATCAGAAACGCAAAACAGAGAGAGAACTGATGCTGCAGCGACCCTGATAGACCTATCAAGACGTTTGTTTCAAATTTGAACAAACAAATGTTACAAATGTATCTACCATCTTGAATATATTGAACGCATCACTTGGCTTTAGTTGTTGTGTTGTCTTGTCATATCGCATTATCATACAACTACTGAGTTATTCAGTCAGTTGGAGAGTTGTAGTAGTCGTCCAGCATATATCTCCTAGGTGACTTTGATTTGGTTGTTCTTTTGAGTTCACAATAACTAATTCCTGGCGGACATCTTTATAGCACGTGGCATTTTGCAGGGCAACTCCAGACTACCTGAGAGAAGTCACTGACCTAACAGGGACGAGGGATGTGGACAGAATCGTAGCCGCCTTGCTGACATCTACTGGGTCCGCACTTCAGGTATCGACAGCTCTTACTAAACAATGTCATCCCTACCAACCTGCCCGCCAGCCCACCTTGTTGGCCCAGCATATGTGTGCATGCACTCCCTCAAGACGTGCGTCCATGTTAGTCATCCTCTCCATGTTTCTGCAGTTTGTTGCTTACACTTCACTTCTCCATGTGTCTCCAGTTTTATCTCAGTAAAATTTGTTCATCCCTTTAGACACCTCATTCATCTTGATTCGTTCTTCTACATTAATTTCATAACATACATCTGCATCCTGGGTGGCCACCTTTCAATCTAGGCGGGGCAGACAAGTATAATTAATTGTCTAGTAATTCCATCCAGCCCCGATATTGGCATAGTGAACTTTTAATAATAATAATAATAAAATAAAATATTTATATAGTGCCATAATCACAAATATTGGCCAGTTATTATGTAGACCTAGATGACAATTACGATTCTCAGTTCTCCTGTCTGACATCATTTCATTATTTCCCATGACACTATCAAACCATTACATTTACTGAACAATTCATTACTTATGTAAACCAGCTTTTGCTTTTATGAATATACATTTGCACTGTAATTTAATGATTTTTATCCTGTTCTGCTAGTTAATTTGTTAGTTACTCTTGGGAGAATGTACACTCACATGGTGCCATTATTGCACTACAAGTCAGTGTGGTCAAACCAGTCATTACTCATTACGACTACAACTGGGTATGTGTCGTTCTATTCTGTAGAGTGGAGATATGTCTCAGCGTGACAGTCTGAGACCAGGAACAAAGGAGGCTTTGAAGAACATTCTGTTTGCCATGCAGACTACAATGGGCACAATACCTCCAAAGACAGCGACAACTCCAGTCACGCCTACCTCACAAACCTCCTCGCAGAAACAGGCTTCAATGGCAGTACAGACAGAACAGGTAACCATGACCAAGTGTGATAACGTCACATGATTGGGCATGTATACATGCCACCCTTTTTGTCATCTTCTTTCTAGTACAGTGCTGTCTCAGTCAATGCACCAGTTGGCATTCTGCAAACATACCCTGACCATCTCCATCGGTATCTCTTAAGCTTTGAAGCCGGGAACGTTGATTCCATCTTGTGGAGCAGTTCTTTTTTGGTGATTGTGCTAAGCCAAAGTGCTCATATAATTTTTTTTGAAAACATTTTCGTTCTGGGAGTTGTGAATCTTGCGCATTATTTTTGCTGTTACCTTCCAGCACTCAGTACCATAGATCTATAAACAATAATGTATCTGTTGTGTCTATGTACGTTGCCCTTCTGACATATTTGTGTTTTTGTAGCCTTATGTGTTAATCTATCATCTATTTTATATCGAATCTATGGTGTAAGGAAGTAATGATATAGCAGCATTCATAATCAAGGTGGAAGAATAATTAAGCTATTAGGCATACTATATATATATATATATATATATATATATATATATATATATATATATATATATATACATATATATATATAATATATATTTATATATATATTTCGTACATGTGTGAAAATCAACATAATGATAGAATATTTAATTTTCTGAGCAATTACTCTGTTTCAGCATAGCTTGGAGCGTGTAAAGAACTTGTCAGTGTCGATCACACCTGAAAGTCGACAACTGTTGGCTGCCCGGGCAACACAGGAGGCTGGCGGAGAGTCTCTGGAGAGGTGAGGTGTGGTCCTCCTCGTGGTCTCTGGTACTCTCTATATTTCATCTTCCACAGACTTTCTCAGAACTCTCTTAAAACGAGAGTCACAGCTCTTGGGTTTTATTTTTACATTTAATAATTATTATGTTCTTATGACTACAACTTGCATGTTCAAGGTTTAGTGTCAGCCAGATTGGGTTCGGTTATTTTTCTAAGCTTGGAACAATGTTCGCAATTTGAAAGATTCCATGCAAAATTTTCAAATTGTAAACAAATCTTCCAGTTTCAAAACAAAATTTACAGGCAATAATGCCGAGGTGAGCAGAGTTAACTGCAACCATTTGATGTTTAACTTTCCCACGTTCTAGACAGCACACTTCCCGTTACAAGTTACTGCTCTGCCAGTTCTGGACAGAAGAGCAGGCACCCTTAAAGGACAGGGACAATGAACATTTAAATATCCATATTTTTTGCGTACTTTATTGCGTGGTTAAACATTCGCAAGACATTTTACCCGTTCCTGCCAATGCTGTGAAGTCTTTGCCTGGTGTCATTCTCGGCAGGATCGTTCACCGGATGTGTGTGCGCGTCAAGCGAGTGCTATCATAGCAGGACCTGTTGCAAGTCACGCTGGTTTTACGTAAACATTGCGCTAAGAAATTCAAATGTCGTATGTGAATACGCCATGGCACAAGTGCCAATGATGTCACCAACTGCCCCCTCCCTCACAATCCAGTTCATATATATATATATATATATATATATATATATATATATATATATATATATATATATATATATATATATATATGTTAATTTATTAACCATCTTCGTAAGCGAGGTCTGACACGTTCTCGTCATTATCTCATTTCTACCAGTCTCCTCTTTGAACCGTCGCTGCATACATCCTCCATTGTTATGCCTGATGTGACGTCACAGTTAAGGATCGCTATTGCTAGGGTCACCATGTATAGTCTTCAAAGCCTAGAGTCATGATCAAATATCACAGTTATCTCACAGACTAGATATCTTAGGACGATGAAGGTAAAGATACTTTATAAATTCAATGTGGGCTTTTGATTTTTATCTTTAAAAAACAGCCATTGTCCTTTAACACAATTCTTCCATCTTAGCCTGCTCTGCATTATGCATTATAATAATTCACCCAATAATAATGACTAGTCAGTAAATAGTATAATATGATTGGTGTCTTAACAGCAAATCTATGGGTTCCAAAATATGAAGAATAAATCAGAACCGTGCATATGTGGTATTTTATTTACCGATACGATAATGCTTTACCACATATATATATATATATATATATATATATATATATATATATATATATATATATATATATATATATATATATATATATATATATATATATATATATATGTTATAGTATATATATATATGTCAATCTACATAATTACTTCTTAATAATAATTGTTACCTTGATCATTATAATCAGTTGCCATGGTGAAACTTATGCTATTTATCAGCTGGACTGGAATGTCCAGAAGAAAACTTGTTATATCCAGTATGGAGTGACTGTTTCAATGGTAGATTCTTTAATGTGTTGTTTTCATGTTGCTAAGTGGCCTAGCAGAGCTGTGCTCCATTGTTCCTAATATGTTGCTATTTTGTCGTGCAAAACGTACTGGAACATTTGCCCAATTGTCTTGCAGAGCCTTACTACACCTGGCCCGGTTGAAGGAACTCGTAGAAAACACAAAAGAATGTCTTCACTGATGCCGCAGCGTGAACACCAGGTCTACAGTACACGGGGTTGACCTGATTGTTCACCAGAAGAACTACTGGATGTATCGACCACAACCGCACAATACATGCAAATGAACTGCACATATTTATTAGTCTACTTTGACCTATCTGATAGGTGATCTATGCCAGCTGTACATGCAGAATCTCTGCAACCAAAAGTAGTAAAAATACATCATTTCGGTCATATGTTTGTTTCTAGATCGAGTCGGCTTACATTTAGATGTAGTATTATTTATGCACTGCCTAGTTCTTGGATTTACCCACGTTGTTTATGAAGGCATAGATACTCAAACAAGCCTGGCAATGATAAATCCACTGAACCACATAAACTCAAGATGGAGTCTACAAGAAGTATATGTATACCCAACTGAAACTGTAGATAATAAACTGTGTCTAAACTCGTATGTATTTCTTTTCACCATAATAAATTATTATTATTATCAAGCCAGCATTGAGTGGTACACCGCTTAGACATGTAAAAAGTGTGACGAGTGGTCTGTCGCATCCGATGCTCAAACACAGTTTGTTGAGCAAATTGATATTAGTCACTGATGCTTAATTTTGTATAGTTTCAACTTAGTGCTACCCAGAGCTTAAACTGTTAAAGCGAGGATGCTGGCTCCTGGTTTGTTTTCAATTAATATTATGTTCCAATTTGTGCTTAGTTACTTTATTTGCTTTCCGAACAATGTTCGCAATTTGAAGGATTCTGCCTGCAACACGTTTGAATGGTAGAAAAAAAAAATTGATTGGCAATAATTCTGAGACGAGCAGAGTTAACCGCAATTCCCTGTGATGTTTCACGTTCTAGACGGCAGACGCACCGTTCGAAATTACTGCTCGGCCAATTCTGGACAGAGGAGCTAGCACCATCCCTTTAACACATGTCTCAGGGTGACTCTTGTTATTGGGTTACATGGTTATGGTAGCATTGATCCTGCAAGCGTGAACATCCTTGACAGTATCAATACAGTAACAAGTACGCCTATTATAGGTTTGATGTACGATGCCCCATTAAGACGTCCATGTTGCAATTGAACAAGTTTTAGCAATATGTAATTGTGTACAATGATAGCCCTAAATGTTGAATCCTGCAATGCATGTCAACTACAACTCTTTGTTGGTCCATTATATCTTGTAACAATTCTAAAGCGTAATCTTGTGAACCGACCCCGCCGTTACGTCATATCCGTATGGGTGTATGCCGCGCTAGCTGGCAGATAGTCTACGGACATGGTTGCCGATGACGTCACGTCCCCCTGTGACGTCACGCTTGCCGAGGTCGTTCATGGTGTTCTGCGCTTGTTGGACGCGCCGGAGATGGTCGCGCTGGGTGAACATGTCGGCCAGCGAGACGAGGTCCTGGTTGATGGACGTCGACCGGCTTCTCTTGCGCGTCGGACCGACGGCCGTGAGCCACGGCGAGGCGTCGACCTCTTCCTCGAGCGTCAGACCTCGTACGGCCACCGGGTAGGCGGCCGCGGCTTCACACAGCAATAGGAGGAGACCGCACGTAAGACAGACGGTCGTCATCATGGTTCCGACGACCACGTCAGTTGACCGGGTCACGTGGGGCGTAGCTAGAGCACAGACGAAATAATAATGATCAAGACTTGATTGGGAGCTTACTCTAGCGGTCAATAAAGGGATTCCGTCGTGTCACAAATGAAAAGGGATCTTTGTAGTGTATATACGATCCAGTGAAATTAGTTCATGCTATTGGTTGCCTAAATGTAGTTAGAATTATGTTTTTATTAATAATTAATAACCATGCCATATATGGATACCACAGGCGGTTCGAATCCAAACATACGCAAAGTCATATGGGACACAACATTAGGGTTTCTTTTTCGATATATTATCAAGGTAATTTGAGTTTAATAAACCAATTCTAATGAAATGGCACACGGTTACATGGAATAGTTAGTATTATTAATTAATTAAAAACTGCGTAAATCACAGAGTTTTATCTTCTTCTTCTTCTATTAATCAGCCAACATCAATGTTTTGATGATTATGCTGATTTGTGGAGGTTGCAGTAGACACTTCTGAAATGTAGTGAAAGGGTGTGTGACATAGTAGATGGGGGGTAGTAGACATAAGAAATAAGAGGGGAGGGGGAGGGGAGGGGTGGTCTGTCTGGTTACAGGTGGGCAGCAAGCCTGGACTTGAAACAGTCCAGGGACTTGGCTGCCACTATTTCCTGGGGCAGGCTGTTCCATTCGGGGATGGTCCAGGGGAAGAATGACATATGTCTGTACTGTGTCCTGCAGTAGGGATATTGTAGATGTGTGTGTTGTCTTATAGACATTATGCACTAATGACAGCGGCTTCCTAACGGTTGCCGCGGACATATATAAAACAGACCATATTTTGCCGATACTCTGCGGTCGCAATATAAACGTTTCTTACTACGTTGTGGACTGTTTTATTCTACCTGATGATTGGTTATGATATACGACAGTTAGTCATCATAGATGCGAACAAATGACCAGATTCTCACCTTTCGTAGAATGATCATGTGAAACCAAATTATTCTCACGGGGAAACCGGACCCGTCAACTCCGCTGAAATCAACACTCTAGTCGTGCGAGCGGCCAGGTTCAGTTAATAAAAAGTACACAGATGTGTAACGATAGAGTGCCTTGGAAATCATACGAAGGGAAACGATCTAGAGGAAGACCGGAGAGACGAACTAATCGAATACTAGAGGGCCACCATCTAGCTGAGGATAGCGCGAGATAGACAGATGTGAAGCAGCATGCTGAGGCCTTCGCCCAACCACGGGAGACTACGGTTGCACAATGATGCCACTGGTAATGACTAGAAACATGAGACAATCAAGACTATGATTGCCGTGCAATGGTCGCTGTTGGCTTCTGCAGTATGGTAGCGTAAAGGGTGAGCCGCCTTTCCAACCGACTCCAGCCAACTTGGCGAATCTGGAACTGGTAGCACGCGGAAGAAACAGACTTTCGACGCCAGCAAGGAACTAGGGAGATTGGTAGACTAGTTCGGGAGATTTCCTAGATTCTGTCCAAATTCGGAAGATTTCTCGCCGCCAAGTCGGGAGATTTGGTAGCTTTGCTTCCTGTCCCTATAATCAACCTAAGTTAGTAGGTCTATACGTATTTTTGAATCACAACAGCGCAATGCATTGCTTTTTTTTTAACAAATATCGCTAACTTACTATTAATTTTTAATGAAATTAAATACTAGCGAGACGTTCATTTGTTATTTATTTTATTTTACCTATTTATTATCTTGTACATGTTTTACATTAATTTTTGCATAATGTCATACTCATTATTTTATTATCAATATACCATTTATTTTAATAATTATCTTTAGCTAACTTATTTATTTTATTATTTATTACTATTACTTTTTATAAATATTTTATGTTTTTTATTTACCTTAATAAACTGAAGATTATAATCCTCATGTATACATACTCATGTACAGCGCCCCCGATGGATATTTCCAGATTTATGGCGCTTTACAAATGTTCTTATTATTATGGCACGAACAGACATAATTATGTTTTTCTTACCGTAATGTCGCACTGACTTCTGCAGTCGTTCCTGTGGGTTCACGTAAGCACTGTTCTCTTCCGACGCTTGCACCAGGGTTGATGTTGTCGGTTTCCCAACGCTTACATGCAATGAAGCCTCCTAAGTGAACGCCGTGGAGCCAATGGCGTCCTTATGTATGTATTAGCCGCTGTGCGTGTGTCACGTGATTCCTATTAATCGGTATCCGCATTAGTTATTTTATGAAAATGTTCTGAAATTTATTTTATTGTGAGCGTACTTACGATACGATGAAGATGCATCAGCGTATATTTGCAATTGTTGAATTATTTAGTTCATACATGTATAGGTTCTTGTCGTACGCCGAGGTCAAGCTACTAATTCCAATAATATATATATATATATATATATATATATATATACAAAAAAAAAAAAAAAAAAACATATATATATATATATATATATATATATATATATATATATATATATATATATATATATATATATATATATATATATATATATATATATATATATATATATATATATAGTTTTAGCTCGTCTCGTTTACAACTCACAACACAAAAAATCTAACTAGTGTCGATTACGACTTGCTATTTACATTTAAATGTTTAATTAAATTAAATTGTGTTTCCTTGCTTATTCTATTACGCAATGAAACAAGACAAAGTCACTGTAATTGAACCCGCCTACGATATTCGGTGACAAACCTGGGGGGGGGGGGGGGGGGGGGGGGGGGGGGGGGGGGGGGGGGG
>JAODUO010000655.1:267500-277500 GCA_025642075.2 Ridgeia piscesae | reverse complement strand
CAGTACAAGATACGATACTGTATTGTCTATGTACCCCTGGCCCACTGCGGTCTACTCTAATAATAATAATACTTGTTATAGGCGTATCTGTCAAACGAAATCGTAATCATTAAACCAGATAGTACATCCTAACATCTAGTAACATAACATTATTTTAATTTCAAGAGTACATCATAATTCATATTCTGGTGTACGTTAGATGACAGATTTTTACATTTACAAAGAAGTTTGTGAAATTAGATCCGTAGACAGTGAATCGTGAGTAACTCTTACGACAGCTGTCTTTAACTTGTTTCTCTTGTCCTTTCGTTGTCGTTAAACTGTGTCTCACTAAAACCTCGCAAACGTACGTGCAAACATGCACGTGCTCAAACGTACAAGGAAACGGAAATGAGCGTCACATTCCCAAATTAAATTTTCTTGATAGGATAACCTTATTGGTTACTTCTGTATTCAAGGCAATTGATCCAGATTACTGGTGCTGTTGGTGTTGATAATCTGTTTCTCTTGAGAACGTGTTAAAATCGGTCTAACGGCTGACACGCTGCTAACGGTGTTAGCCTCTCACGGACACCGGCGCTAACCACACCTATCAATGAAGCATTTCACTAAGCGTATTCTTTGCGTCCATGGTTGCAAATTTAGTACCATCCTAAAATAAATTATTTCGATAGGAAATGACCCACTGGCATTTCCTTTGCATGCACCAACCACTGTTTACTGCGCCAATAGCATGGCTGGTACTTCAGTAATACCATCCGTTGTTCTTTTTGTATATTCTTTATGTATGTTTCTGGCTGCACTTAGATTCCCTCCAACGAACATAAATCGATACAATGACGTGTAATCTACAGGCGACGATGTCATATAGAATCTGTCAACCGTGTCGTGTCGATTGTTTTAACTGAACGTGGTGCACACCATGTGACGCCGCGGATATCACAAATAATGAATTCACGTACGTGTTTCTGTTGAGGCATTTGTGAATAGACGCAGCGACCACCCGTTGTAGAATAAATGACGTATGACGTCATTCAAAATAACAAGTCGGTGCATCATTAGTTTCTCGCATGAATCTAATAGTACATGAATAAGGAAAATAAGCACTGTTGCTTGATTCCATGTGTTACATCGTGTAATGTACTTTGTTATGCAATTATTACTGTACTGTTGTTGAGCAAAAACATATAAATTATAATATATATTTATATTAGTTTTATGATATTATATAGTATAATGAATATAGTGAATAATAATGTGTGTGTGTGTGTGTGTGTGTGTGGTGTGTGTGTGTGTCGTGCGTGTGTGTAGCGTGTGTGTGTATGTGTGTGTGTGTGTGTGTGTGTGTGTGTGTGTGTGTGTGTGTGTGTGTGTTGTGTGTGTGTGTGTGTGTGTGTGTGTGTGTGTGTGTGTGTGTGTGTGTGTGTGTGTGTGTGTGTGTGTGTGTGTGTGTGTGTGTGTGTGTGTGTGTGTGTGTGTGTGTGTGTGTGTGTGTGTGTGTGTGTGTGTGTGTAACAATAAAGTTATTATTATTATGTACAAAATAAAAAGGAACAATGCACTTCTTCACATGTTTGTAAACTCTCAGGTTTTATGGTAATGGTCCTGGAATCAATATGCTACAATGGCTGAAGCCATTGATAAAACTTTGCATGTACCGCATTGAGAGGTTTGGATGTTCTGCGCCAGTAGTTTTAGAGTGACGATGACACTCAACACAAGCGGCTTGTGACAATCGGCCAATTCCGTTACAGCCAGAAAGAACTGTCTGGGTCTTGTCAGAGTCAATTGTGCTATCTTGACAACTGCGCATCTTTTAATCCCATACGCCAATCTTCAATTATTTCCTAGACAAATAAAAAGAGATGCATGCATTTATGTACAACCATGACCACAAATAATAGACGATATATACAATGGTACAATTTCTTTCTCTCATAAAACGGGGTTTCGAAGTGCGTTTCAAATGTTATCAATACATTAAAAAATCTACGAAATGTAGTATTAGTGGTCTAGCTTCAGGTAAATGTTCTGCGGAATCTAAAATGATTCAAAATAAATAATATTTTACTAATTTTCACTAAAACTCACTTTGCCATGATATATGACATATATGTATGTCACGAGCGTAACGATATCAACATTGAATTTTTATACCACACGTAAATGCATATTAAATTATGATGAAAAAGTCCACAATTACTTAGAAGTTTGACTGTGACTACTGTCGTTCGACGTAATATTTAACAACTGTCAAATACGCAACATTTGTATTCTATGATACTTAACGTCTATTTTGGTGGACTAGAACACATTTAGGCTTTCAATAAATATTCATGCAATCAATACAATATCATACATAATAGCAAGATAGCAAAGACATTTTCTTTTTGACGTCTCTGAATCTTGACACCTCTCTCTTTTTGCCCCATATTCCGTCTTTTGTCATTGAGTCTACCGTTATCGCTGTATGGTTGCAGAAGAAGGCAGGTTTTATAAATAGAGACATAGCCGCATTTACAAACCTGTACAACAGATAGTTTATAATGGTACTGCGAATATAACATACACGTCAACAAACACTGTAATTATATAAAGCAGGTATCATGTAAATTAAGTTTGTGTAATATTTCGTGTACCAGACTCCTATTAAGATTAACGCATATTTGTTTTCGCGGGAGCCACACCCAATCGTAATTACATGCATATATTAATGAGTTTTAATTGAAGTTTGTTTATTTACGTGTGCAGTACAGTGACGAATCTGTTAGTGCAATATATGTTTGTGGTTCAACGTGGACCTGGTTGTAGAATTAGTGACGTCTGCAGGGTGTATTTCATTATTTATTTTTATATTTAATAACTTTCCAATGCATGTTTTCATGATGATGTCTTACTTTATATGTTTTTAGTATTTAAACATATTGTTATTACTATTTTATCTAGCAAACCACTACACTCTAATAACTGCAAAATTTTGCGTTAAGACAGCTAACACTTATGACGTAATGAGATATCAATTTCGTCAGATTCAGCGACCGGTTATTTTATCTGTGTATGACAACTGGTCTTGCACGTATTTCAGAAAACATTCGCGCTGATACTATTAAAAAAATGACACTCCTCTGAAAAGATCCTTTTTATAATATCAGTATGTCATAAAGAAAACTCACTGGATGTTTGATGTGTAGAGTATGATACGCATAGAGATAAAATTGCCATCAGCCTCTCTTTAATCAAGCGCAAACCACAAAATATCGCAGGTGTGCGTGCAAACATTTACTACGCAAATGAATAACGAGACACAGGCGATGAAGAGACTGGCGCAGTCTCTTGCCAGACGAACACACACAAACAGCGGCGCCCGCCCACACTTTTAACAGAACACACACACACAAACATACTACATGTGTTAGACAACTATACGGAACATCCAAACGCGAGGTCAAATTACTGGGCGTTTCTACTATTTGACAAACAGTTCAGAAAACTACCCGCTCCCAATCACGTACGACCGGACATACGGAGCGAAATATGGTAAATCGCTCGGCCGGATAAAACGAAATCTTCGCGGCTCTATTATCGGAAGCGACAGCTGCCGTCGTGCGGCCGGTTCGCCGTCAAACTGGCGGCAATGTCGTTCAACCGGCCTTGCTTCCTACGCTGGTCATCTCGCACTGACCGCGCGGTCATCGGTCGGACAGTTAGCGCCCACCGGAAACGCCTTCACGTCGCTGAAGCCAAGAGTACAGAGAGCCGCGCCTTGTCACGGCAAAGACACCAGATGCGAGTCGACGTACCGTGCCCTCAGTTCCGCCAGTGCCGTAGTGTGTCCGCCGCCGGCTCACGACTGGGGAAGTTGTCACGCGTCTGTCCGCTGGTCGGTCGTTGCATCATTCCGTGAGAAGGGGCCGCGACGTCACAGGTCGGCTATAAAGAAGGCGATCTGTTCATGCACCGTCCACGGTTGGTAGGCGCAGTCTAGGGTGTTCACTCGACCAATGAAAGGTAGGTCAGTCTTCTGTTCGACGTCGTTTCGCTTGGTTCGTTTCTATTGAACGCTTCCAACTATTTGTTAATTTGGTAGAAACAGTGATTTATAACAAGATGAAGATGAACACGTTTACTATTTTATATTCTTTCTGAACTGTGTTTGCTGGAGTCAAACTCAATACTACCACCAGTTTGTGTGTAAAGGGAATTCGGAAATTGTAAGGATGGTTAAATAAAATTATTCTAAGTAAGTAAGTTAATTGTGCAGAATACTGCAACTTATTAACACGAAAAGATGACTTATTAATATACGTAGTTGTTAGGATGGTGACACAACTGAATATTTCGCGTCTGGATTCAAATAATAGAAATCGATTAATGACCCGTGCGGTAATGTCTACCTGAAACATATGCCACACACACCGACGTGTGTTTGTTTTATTTTGTATTGTTGTGAGGGTCTGGGATGGTACGTGTGTGGATATTTGGTTGTGTGTGTATGTATGTATGTATGTATGTATGTATGTATGTATGTATGTATGTATGTATGTATGTGTATGTATGTATGTATGTATGTATGTATGTATGATGATGTGTGTGTGTGTGTGTGTGTGGTGTGTGCGTGTGTGTGTGCGTGTGCGTGTGTGTGTGTGTGTGTGTGTGTGTGTGTGTGTGTGTGTGTGTCGCGTACGAGTACGAGTACGCATACGCCTATGTGCATGTGGGTGTACGTGGGTGTATGTGTATGGATATGTGTTTATGTGTTTATGTGAGTGTACGTTTCTATTTGAGTATGTGTGTACATGGGTCTGCATAGTAGTGTATGCCTATGAATGTGTATGTGTTTATTTATTTGTGTATTATGAAGATGACAATGTAAAGTGAAAAAGAAAGTGAAAGCACCTGTGTCACTACTGAGTCCACTGCACTTAGACTGTTGCACTCTGCGTGGAATACGCTACTTCCACCTAGCATAAACTGCAGGTATGGAAGGGACATAGTCTTATCTCGACAGACACAGGTAACGTGGGCTGAACGAAACTGGCAAAGGTTCAAAGCAGTTGTCGGTGCCAGGATTCGAACTCATTGAACGTTTCGATCAGTGCTCTGCAGTTAAACAGTATCACTTCCGGTGCATTTACGTCATCCTCCTCACGATAGAAACACTACTTCCGGTGCATTCATTTCGCGACTACCGACGTACATACGCACTTTCCTATATAATGACGTCATCTACACAGAGTGCGTCAGGACCCTCCGGAGAATTCACTTCGCTATTCACGAACATACAATAGGTATTCCGTTTTGACCACGTCTCTTATTTACTTGGTAACGTGCAAGTTAGAAAAGTATGACATGATATAATAAGAACGATTGTTTTCGTATTATCTGTATATATATATATATATATATATATATATATATATATATAATATGTGTGTGTGTATGTGTGTGTGTGTGTGTGTGTGTTGTGTGTGTGTGTGTGTGTGTGTGTGTGTGTGTGTGTGTGTGTGTGTGTGTGTGTGTGTGTGTGTGTGTGTGTGTGTGTGTGTGTGTGTGTGTGTGTGGTGTGTGTGTGTGTGTGTTGTTGTTTGTGTGTTGTGTGTGTGTGTGTGTGTGTCTGTGTGCTGTGTGTCTGTGTGTCTGTGTGTCTGTGTGTCTGTGTGTCTGTGTGTCTGTGTGTCTGTGTGTACTGTGTGTCTGTGTGACTGTGTGTCTGTGTGTCTGTGTGTCTGTGTGTCTGTGTGTCTGTGTGTCTGTGTGTCTGTGTGTCTGTGTGTATGTGTGTCTGTGTGATGTGTGTATGTGTGTCGTGAGTGCTGATGGTGAGTGGTGAGTCGTGAGTGCGTGAGTGCGTGAGTGCGTGAGTGCGTGAGTGGTGAGTCGTGAGTGCGTGATGCGTGAGTGCGTGAGTGCGTGAGTGCGTGAGTGCGTGAGTGCGTGAGTGCGTGAGTGCGTGAGTGCGTGAGTGCGTGAGTGCGTGAGTGCGTGAGTGCGTGAGTGCGTGAGTGCGTGAGTGCGTGAGTGCGTGAGTGCGTGAGTGCGTGAGTGCGTGAGTGCGTGAGTGCGTGAGTGCGTGAGTGCGTGAGTGCGTGAGTGCGTGATGTGCGTGAGTGCGTGAGTGCGTGAGTGCGTGAGTGCGTGAGTGTGAGTGCGTGAGTGTGAGTGCGTGAGTGCGTGGTGGTAGGGTGAGTGCGTGAGTGCGTGAGTGCGTGGTGGTGGTGCGTGAGTGCGTGAGTGCGTGAGTGCGTGAGTGCGTGAGTGCGTGAGTGCGTGAGTGCGTGAGTGCGTGAGTGCGTGAGTGCGTGAGTGCGTGAGTGCGTGAGTGCGTGAGTGCGTGAGTGCGTGAGTGCGTGAGTGCGTGAGTGCGTGAGTGCGTGAGTGCGTGAGTGCGTGAGTGCGTGAGTGCGTGAGTGCGTGAGTGCGTGAGAGCGTGAGAGCGTGGGTGTGATACTTGACAACATATTTATGCCAGGATTATAATACATGTATATTTTTATTTAGTAAATGTTGCCTAAATGTGCTGTTTGGGCATGCGTACGTGCGCTTTCATATGTATGAATATGTGCTTGCGAAGGTGCACGTTCATGCGTACATGTTTGTGCATACGTAGAGGCAAGTGTCTGTGGGCGTGGAGATATATAGTATGCGAGAGAACGAACGGAATGATGAGAGATGAAAGCTGCTTGAGATTAGAGAGAGAGAGAGAGAGAGAGAGAGAGAGAGAGAGAGAGAGAGAGAGAGAGAGAGGAGAGAGAGAGAGAGAATAGATATATAATAATATAAGAGAGAGAGAGAGAGAGAGAGAGAGAGAGAGAGAGAGAGAGAGAGAGAGAGAGAGAGAGAGAGAGGCACTTAAGTAGATCCGCTGGGAATATCTGTGCAATTAAAGACCAGATGTTGTGCACCTTTAGAATTTGAAAGTATTCTCTCAAAGCCTTCTGTGGCAATAGATAACTCGTCGAAATGACGTAGCCGTCCTGGACATATGTCGTACAAGGATAAATTGTTCAGCAAATGTCACTCGCGTCACTACAACAACGTAAATGGTGACACGCCCGAGGAGCGCGTGGGTTAGGCTATTGCCTTCTTGGACGCCGTTGAGACATTCTGATTCATCGGCGCTGTAGAATTAATGCAAGTTCACGAGTTAATCTGCTTGTTCTAACGCAATCACACGGAACTTACTGCGCGAGGAGGCGTTGACATGTAATTGCCGTAAATATGGAGTACGTCGGACGTAAATATGGACATAGGTCGACACTTGCGATGAGGACAGCGTCAAAGATGACACGAAAGGCGCCAGACCGGACCCGACATGGGAAATCAATGGCGTCAGTGTTTGTGTGTACAAGAGGACTGGTGACCTATACCAGGACCACGGAACTGTCGCAAGTGAGAAGATGGCGACATCGTGGTTGACTGAAGTCACGTGCGATATTATTTCGCACAAACAAGTGATATTGCGATAACGAAAGTAATCTTTTCGCATCGTTCGTTGTCTTTCTCCGTTTTGTCGTTCTTTGCCCGGGTTATATTACTATGGACATAACATTAACTCTCCGTGTGACGCATTGTGTGACCGGTTGTCATGCCTGCACGTGTGTGTGGGTGAGCGTGTGGGTGAGCATGTGCGTGTGTGTTTGTGTGTGCATGCATTTGTATTGTGTGCATGTGCGTGTATGTTTGATAACGCTGTCATTATTTTTATTTACGAATTATCTTTACCAAGAACAATTAATAGTTTATATCGAATAAAAGTCAAGTTTATTTTGATGTGCAAATGTAAAATACGAGCTAAAAACTAAACTACCGTTAACAGAGGCGCCAGGTGACGTTGCACAAGAAACGAAATGATCTGGCGCCCGGAACCACGAGCTGTAGTCGCTAGGATGAAGGCGTGAGAAAAATAACTAATTCATGGCCAGATAAATTGATCACATTCTGGGTACCTGTTTCGTTGGTGTAGTATCTACGCGAAAAATTGGTTAGGCATTATAGTTTGATTTAAAATGAGAAACAATGTCTCAGTTGGTAGGCCATCACGTTAACTGAGGCGGAACAGCATTTCAAATTTAAACTAAGCTTTAATTTTAAATATAATAAATATATATATATATATATATATAAATAATATATATATATATATATAATATATATATATAAAAATAATATATATATATATATATATATATATATATATATAACATCTACATCAAGCCATATGATAAATTGATCTATAAAGAGGTGAGGTGACATATGCTACTACTACACTGTCCTCGCTGTCCCTTTTTACATTTCTTTATCGGCTGTCATGTCCATCCATTTGTCATATTTTTCGTCTATCCGGCCACCGATAATCTCTCATCCTATCTGTCGCCTGTCTCTACCCGCACGAAGTTAGCTGTCGGCATTGTTCTTCCCGACTTTCCGAGCCCGCTGATTTGTCGACTGCACGATTGCATGCACACGTCGACCCGCAGAACGACACAAACACGAAAACAAACAAACGCCGCCCACTCACGGATAGCGCCTGGAAGATGTATCTTCTTAATACCTTTGCCGCACGAGCTTTATTCCTCGGCTGTCAATCAATGTTGGGTGTCTACGTATGTTTAATGATCATCTACGGACACCGTTTATTCGATTTGTCCAGGTAATAGCCGGTTATCGTTACAGCGGCCCATTAGCCGCCGCCTACGTGTCGGCTACTCACGACTGGACACTGAATCAAATCTACCACTACCGCGCTCTTGTATTTCAATGCTCCAGCGTGATCGTATGTACTGCTTTAACAATCAAGAGTCATCCAGGTGGCTCCACCTGTCTTGGCGCGGTAGTAACCAGGTCGTTATATAAAATGGGCTAATTTGAATATTTTTGGTACAGTTCCCATCTATTGCCATGTCCCTTTAATCGGTTCGTGATTTAATCGACCTACAGCGCTTTTCGTCGTTCACACACACTATTCCTGTACGTAAAGATTCTCCCTTTGCACATGTATCTACATCATTTTGTTCCGTTGTTGCAGTGCTTCTTGTCATTCGTTTTTGTCTCTATCGACATACCCAGTCAGTCGGTCGGTCGGTCGGTCGGTCGGTCGGTCGGTCGGTCGGTCGTCGTCGTAGTCAGTCAGTCAGTCAGTCAGTCAGTCAGTCAGTCGTCGGTCAGTCAGTCAGTCAGTCAGGTCGTCAGTCGGTCAGTCGAGTCGGTCAGTCAGGTCAGGTCAGGTCAGTCGGTCGGTCGGTCGGTCGGTCGGTCGTCGGTCGTCCGGTCGTCATCTCGCATCGTCAAGTCGACAGTCGCAGAATCGGTCAGGTCGGTCGTGTCAGTAGTCCCGAGTCAGCAGTCGCGTCGGTCAGGTCGGTCAGTCAGTCGGTCAGGTCGTCAGGTCGGTCGAGTCAGGTCAGTGTCATCGTCAGTCGAGTCAGTCAGTCGGTCGCGCGAATCGGTCAGTCAGTCAGTCGTCGTCGTCGTCGTCAGTGTCAGAGTCGTCAGCAGGTCGCGTCGTCAGTATAGTCAGTCGTCAGTCAGTCGTCACAGCAGTCAGGTCGCCAGTCAGTCAGTCAGTCAGTCGGTCAGTGTCGTCGCAGTCGGTCGGTCGGTCAGCAGTCAGGTAATCAGTCAGTCAGTCAGTCAGTCAGTCAGTCAGTCGGTCGGTCAGTCAGTCGGTCAGTCGTCAGGTCAGTCGAGTCGGTCAGTCAGTCGTCAGTCGTCAGTCAGTCAGTCGTCAGTCGGTCAGTCGTCGGTCAGTCGGTCGGTCGGTCGGTCGGTCGGTCGGTCGGTCGGTCGGTCGGTCGGTCAGCAGTCGGTCAGTCAGTCAGTTGGCGCAGGTCGTCAGGATCTATCTGTGACGTGCGGCTGTTGCGGGCCGCAGATTCCCAGGCCCGCTGCTTGCGCGGAAACAGTTATTGTTAGATAACTGAACAGGCGACGTTATCACTAAGAAGCTGTCATGTTTGTATACGATTTGTATATTATAACTAAAACCTGGGTAGAATGAAAA
>JAODUO010000655.1:257500-260000 GCA_025642075.2 Ridgeia piscesae | reverse complement strand
CGCATTATCAGAGATGTTATCACAGACGACGATTTGCACACTTGCTTGTGTAAACTTGTGTTGGAGAGTTTTAAGCTATGTACTAATAATAACGCAATTCTCATGTCATAGACCCCCTTTCTTGTTTTACGTTTTGATAACCACCATGGATGTGGATAAGTTCTTTTGCAAAGAATTCGCCACTGAGCAGTGCATTCATAAAATTGAAATTGTGTATGGGTCTACACGTTTGAAACATGTGACAGATGAAAAAGCGTGTAATGTAACATATATCTAATTTATACATAAAAATAAACATAGTCATACAAGGATATGTGTCATGTACAAATTAATCAATAACTCATGCAAGACAATCTAATAACATACGGGAATGCCTAACAATTTGTCTATAACAAAGCATGATGGGAGAGGCGTTTACTTGCGTTTGTTATTGTGTATGTACCTGCTCTTGTGCATAATCCTGTATTTGTGCGTGCGTGCGTGAGTGCGTGCCTGCGTGCGTGCGTGAGTGCGTGCGTGCGTGCGTGCGTGCATGCGGATACGTGTACGTGTGCTGTAAAATTGAAATTGGATTAGCACTTAGCAACGCATATTTATTTGCAACACCTGTTAAAATGCAATGTATCTTGATTTAAATACGTACTATTTTCAGGTTTTATTTCCGATTGATCCAGTTTCGTTTAAATGCACTTTTAGATGCATGTGATAGACAACAGGATGGAATAGTTGTATAGTTATATCGTTGCAGGCACATCAATGTTTATGATTAATCCATCACTTTCTCGTTATCCCGCATCATCGTCATATACGACTGCAGAGCAGACTGCAAATTGCATACATTGTATAAAGTCATAACGCAGTGAAATAAATCATTGAACGTGATGAACTGTGTCAGTATTTATTATCATACGTCATTGCTGGAAGCACGCATGAGCTGTAGATTTGTCTCTTCAAGCATGTTCCAAAATTACCTTTGAAGATGTCGCGGTGCTTGGCAAATGCTGTGGCCGTGATTCTTCTTTGAATCTCCTTGTCTTGGTTTTTGTCTCTGGTGCTGTATCTCTGTCCCAGGTAGATGTTTCAACGTTTTCGAAGTTACATCATCACCTTTGTCTTCGACTTGTTCATCTTCAGACCCTTATTGTCACTTTCATCAGCTATTTCCTGTAGTATTTGTTGTAGCTCATGTGGTGTATTAGTGCATATGAGTATGTCGTCGGCGAAGCGAAGATGACTAAGATATTCGCCGTCTATCTTCAAGCCTCTGGTTTCCCAAATCAATCGTCGGAATATCCTTTCGAGTGCTGCCGTGAACAGATTGGGCGATATGGTATCTCCCTGTCGTACTCCTCTCCTGGTGTTAATCTTATTGCTTTCTTGGTGTAGGTGGACTGTTATCGAGCTGTTGGTGTAGATTTCCTTCAGGAGTTCGATGTACACATCTTCTCTCCCCTGTTCTTGAAGCGAGGTCAGAACTGCTTGAGTTTGCACAGAGTCGAAGGCTTTCTCGTAGTCGACGAATGCGATGCAGAGTGGGATATTATATTCTCTGCACTTCTCCTTCAGTTGGTTTACGACGTGGATGTGGTCTGTCGTTGAGTATCTGCTTCTGAATCCAGCTTGCTCCCGTGGCTGGTCTTCGTCGAGTGTCTTCTCTGGCCTTTTTGTTAGTACTTATAGGTGTTTGATAGTAGACATATCAGTCTGCAATTCTTGAGGTCTTTCTTATTTCCATTCTTGAAGATTATCACTATCCTATCATTCTTCCACGCTGTGGGTATTCGCCTCTTTGATAAGCATTTAGTGTACAGTTTAGCAAATGTCTTCGAGGTGGTATTTTCTCTGCTTTCAATGTCTCGATGTTTGGTCGTTGCCTGGTGCTCTCCAGTTCTTCATATCTCCTACTGCTGCCCATGGGGTATCTCTGGTACCTCTTCTGGGTCAGTGTGGATTATGGTTCTCTGTTCACTGTCATATATCTCGGAGTAGCATTCCTCTATTCGTTCTATGATCTTATCTTGATCACGGATTCCTCTACCCTGCGTGTCCAGGAGTGTGATCAGTCTGTCTTGGTTTGTGTCTCGACTCGGTGTCTCAATTCAAGTTGGAATTCGGTCTTCTTTGATCCTATTCGTGTGGCATCTACTCTTGGTAGCTTCTTGGTCATCATTTCTTTCCTTTCTACCTCTACGTCCAGTTTGATGTTGCTCATAACCAGTCTGTGGTCACTTCCAATGTTGACTTGGTTGACGACTGTTACGTCTGTGACGATGTCAAGCCTGGTGGTTAGGATGTAGTCAATTTCAGTCTTCATTACACCGTTTGGGCTTTTCCAAGCCCATCTCCTCCCTGCTTTTTTCTGGAACATGGTATTTATGATTTTGTACTTTCTTGATGTTGCCCATTCTGCCACAGTGTCGCTTCTTTCGTTCGCGCCGAAATTTGCCCGTTGACCTTTCCATAGGGTTTGTTCGTTTCCCTATTTGAATGTTGAAGTCTC
>JAODUO010000655.1:240000-250000 GCA_025642075.2 Ridgeia piscesae | reverse complement strand
GCTGTATGTATATGGTGGTAGCCAGTCCATGCCGTATGTATATGGTGGCAGCCAGTCCATGCCGTATGTATATGGTGGTAGCCAGTCCATGCCGTATGTATATGGTGGCAGCCAGTCCATGCTGTGTGTATATGGTGGCAGCCAGTCCATGCTGTATGTATATGGTGGCAGCCAGTCCATGCTGTATGTATATGGTGGCAGCCAGTCCATGCTGTATGTATATGGTGGCAGCCAGTCCATGCTGTATGTATATGGTGGCAGCCAGTCCATGCTGTGTGTATATGGTGGCAGCCAGTCCATGCTGTGTGTATATGGTGGTAGCCAGTCCATGCTGTGTGTATATGGTGGCAGCCAGTCCATGCTGTATGTATATGGTGGTAGCCAGTCCATGCTGTGTGTATATGGTGGCAGCCAGTCCATGCTGTATGTATATGGTGGTAGCCAGTCCATGCTGTATGTATATGGTGGCAGCCAGTCCATGCTGTGTGTATATGGTGGTAGCCAGTCCATGCTGTATGTATATGGTGATAGCCAGTCCATGCTGTGTGTATATAGTGGCAGCCAGTCCATGCTGTATGTATATGGTGGCAGCCAGTCCATGCTGTGTGTATATGGTGGTAGCCAGTCCATGCTGTATGTATATGGTGGTAGCCAGTCCATGCTGTGTGTATATGGTGGCAGCCAGTCCATGCTGTATGTATATGGTGGTAGCCAGTCCATGCTGTATGTATATGGTGGCAGCCAGTCCATGCTGTTGTATATGGTGGCAGCCAGTCCATGCTGTATGTATATGGTGGCAGCCAGTCCATGCTGTTAGTATATGGTGGCAGCCAGTCCATGCTGTATGTATATGGTGGCAGCCAGTCCATGCTGTATGTATATGGTGGCAGCCAGTCCATGCTGTATGTATATGGTGGCAGCCAGTCCATGCTGTATGTATATGGTGGTAGCCAGTCCATGCTGTGTGTATATGGTGGTAGCCAGTCCATGCTGTGTGTATATGGTGGCAGCCAGTCCATGCTGTGTGTATATGGTGGTAGCCAGTCCATGCTGTGTGTATATGGTGGTAGCCAGTCCATGCTGTGTGTATATGGTGGTAGCCAGTCCATGCTGTGTGTATATGGTGGCAGCCAGTCCATGCTGTGTGTATATGGTGGCAGCCAGTCCATGCTGTATGTATATGGTGGTAGCCAGTCCATGCTGTATGTATATGGTGGCAGCCAGTCCATGCTGTTAGTATATGGTGGCAGCCAGTCCATGCTGTATGTATATGGTGGCAGCCAGTCCATGCTGTATGTATATGGTGGCAGCCAGTCCATGCTGTATGTATATGGTGGCAGCCAGTCCATGCTGTATGTATATGGTGGCAGCCAGTCCATGCTGTATGTATATGGTGGCAGCCAGTCCATGCTGTATGTATATGGTGGCAGCCAGTCCATGCTGTATGTATATGGTGGCAGCCAGTCCATGCTGTATGTATATGGTGGCAGCCAGTCCATGCTGTATGTATATGGTGGCAGCCAGTCCATGCTGTGTGTATATGGTGGCAGCCAGTCCATGCTGTGTGTATATGGTGGCAGCCAGTCCATGCTGTATGTATATGGTGGTAGCCAGTCCATGCTGTGTGTATATGGTGGCAGCCAGTCCATGCCGTATGTATATGGTGGCAGCCAGTCCATGCCGTATGTATATGGTGGCAGCCAGTCCATGCTGTATGTATATGGTGGTAGCCAGTCCATGCTGTGTGTATATGGTGGCAGTCAGTCCATGCTGTGTGTATATGGTGGTAGCCAGTCCATGCTGTATGTATATGGTGGTAGCCAGTCCATGCTGTATGTATATGGTGGCAGCCAGTCCATGCTGTATGTATATGGTGGCAGCCAGTCCATGCTGTATGTATATGGTGGTAGCCAGTCCATGCTGTGTGTATATGGTGGCAGTCAGTCCATGCTGTGTGTATATGGTGGTAGCCAGTCCATGTGTTGTATATGGTGGCAGCAGTCCATGCTGTGTGTATATGGTGGCAGCCAGTCCATGCTGTGTGTATATGGTGGCAGCCAGTCCATGCTGTATGTATATGGTGGTAGCCAGTCCATGCTGTGTGTATATGGTGGTAGCCAGTCCATGCTGTGTGTATATGGTGGCAGCCAGTCCATGCTGTATGTATATGGTGGTAGCCAGTCCATGCTGTATGTATATGGTGGTAGCCAGTCCATGCTGTATGTATATGGTGGTAGCCAGTCCATGCTGTGTGTATATGGTGGCAGCCAGTCCATGCTGTATGTATATGGTGGTAGCCAGTCCATGCTGTGTGTATATGGTGGCAGCCAGTCCATGCTGTGTGTATATGGTGGCAGCCAGTCCATGCTGTGTGTATATGGTGGCAGCCAGTCCATGCTGTGTGTATATGGTGGCAGCCAGTCCATGCTGTGTGTATATGGTGGCAGCCAGTCCATGCTGTATGTATATGGTGGCAGCCAGTCCATGCTGTGTGTATATGGTGGCAGCCAGTCCATGCTGTATGTATATGGTGGCAGCCAGTCCATGCTGTGTGTATATGGTGGCAGTCAGTCCATGCTGTGTGTATATGGTGGCAGCCAGTCCATGCTGTGTGTATATGGTGGTAGCCAGTCCATGCTGTGTGTATATGGTGGCAGCCAGTCCATGCTGTGTGTATATGGTGGCAGCCAGTCCATGCTGTATGTATATGGTGGCAGCCAGTCCATGCTGTGTGTATATGGTGGCAGCCAGTCCATGCTGTGTGTATATGGTGGCAGCCAGTCCATGCTGTATGTATATGGTGGCAGCCAGTCCATGCCGTATGTATATGGTGGCAGCCAGTCCATGCTGTGTGTATATGGTGGCAGCCAGTCCATGCTGTGTGTATATGGTGGCAGCCAGTCCATGCTGTGTGTATATGGTGGCAGCCAGTCCATGCTGTGTGTATATGGTGGCAGCCAGTCCATGCTGTGTGTATATGGTGGCAGCCAGTCCATGCTGTGTGTATATGGTGGCAGCCAGTCCATGCTGTATGTATATGGTGGTAGCCAGTCCATGCTGTGTGTATATGGTGGCAGTCAGTCCATGCTGTGTGTATATGGTGGCACCCGAGTCCATGCTGTGTGTATATGGTGGCAGCCAGTCCATGCTGTGTGTATATGGTGGCAGCCAGTCCATGCTGTGTGTATATGGTGGCAGCCAGTCCATGCTGTGTGTATATGGTGGCAGCCAGTCCATGCTGTGTGTATATGGTGGCAGCCAGTCCATGCTGTGTGTATATGGTGGCAGTCAGTCCATGCTGTATGTATATGGTGGTAGCCAGTCCATGCTGTGTGTATATGGTGGCAGCCAGTCCATGCTGTGTGTATATGGTGGCAGCCAGTCCATGCTGTGTGTATATGGTGGCAGCCAGTCCATGCTGTATGTATATGGTGGCAGCCAGTCCATGCTGTATGTATATGGTGGCAGCCAGTCCATGCTGTGTGTATATGGTGGCAGCCAGTCCATGCTGTGTGTATATGGTGGCAGCCAGTCCATGCTGTGTGTATATGGTGGCAGCCAGTCCATGCTGTGTGTATATGGTGGCAGCCAGTCCATGCTGTGTGTATATGGTGGCAGCCAGTCCATGCTGTGTGTATATGGTGGCAGCCAGTCCATGCTGTGTGTATATGGTGGCAGCCAGTCCATGCTGTGTGTATATGGTGGCAGCCAGTCCATGCTGTGTGTATATGGTGGCAGCCAGTCCATGCTGTGTGTATATGGTGGCAGCCAGTCCATGCTGTGTGTATATGGTGGCAGCCAGTCCATGCTGTGTGTATATGGTGGCAGCCAGTCCATGCTGTATGTATATGGTGGCAGCCAGTCCATGCTGTATGTATATGGTGGCAGCCAGTCCATGCTGTGTGTATATGGTGGCAGTCAGTCCATGCTGTGTGTATATGGTGGTAGCCAGTCCATGCTGTGTGTATATGGTGGCAGCCAGTCCATGCTGTGTGTATATGGTGGTAGCCAGTCCATGCTGTGTGTATATGGTGGCAGTCAGTCCATGCTGTGTGTATATGGTGGCAGCAGTCCATGCTGTGTGTATATGGTGGCAGCCGAGTCCATGCTGTGTGTATATGGTGGCAGCCAGTCCATGCTGTGTGTATATGGTGGCAGCCAGTCCATGCTGTATGTATATGGTGGCAGCCAGTCCATGCTGTGTGTATATGGTGGCAGCCAGTCCATGCTGTATGTATATGGTGGCAGCCAGTCCATGCTGTGTGTATATGGTGGCAGTCAGTCCATGCTGTATGTATATGGTGGCAGTCAGTCCATGCTGTATGTATATGGTGGTAGCCAGTCCATGCTGTGTGTATATGGTGGCAGCCAGTCCATGCTGTATGTATATGGTGGCAGCCAGTCCATGCCGTATGTATATGGTGGCAGCCAGTCCATGCTGTGTGTATATGGTGGCAGCCAGTCCATGCTGTGTGTATATGGTGGCAGCCAGTCCATGCTGTATGTATATGGTGGCAGCCAGTCCATGCCGTATGTATATGGTGGCAGCCAGTCCATGCTGTGTGTATATGGTGGCAGCCAGTCCATGCTGTGTGTATATGGTGGCAGCCAGTCCATGCTGTGTGTATATGGTGGCAGCCAGTCCATGCTGTGTGTATATGGTGGCAGCCAGTCCATGCTGTGTGTATATGGTGGCAGCCAGTCCATGCTGTGTGTATATGGTGGCAGCCAGTCCATGCTGTATGTATATGGTGGTAGCCAGTCCATGCTGTGTGTATATGGTGGCAGTCAGTCCATGCTGTGTGTATATGGTGGCAGCCAGTCCATGCTGTGTGTATATGGTGGCAGCCAGTCCATGCTGTGTGTATATGGTGGCAGCCAGTCCATGCTGTGTGTATATGGTGGCAGCCAGTCCATGCTGTATGTATATGGTGGCAGCCAGTCCATGCTGTGTTTTGGTGGCAGCCAGTCCATGCTGTATGTATATGGTGGCAGCCAGTCCATGCTGTGTGTATATGGTGGCAGTCAGTCCATGCTGTATGTATATGGTGGCAGTCAGTCCATGCTGTATGTATATGGTGGTAGCCAGTCCATGCTGTGTGTATATGGTGGCAGCCAGTCCATGCTGTATGTATATGGTGGCAGCCAGTCCATCCCTGTATGTATATGGTGGCAGCCAGTCCATGCTGTGTGTATATGGTGGCAGCCAGTCCATGCTGTGTGTATATGGTGGCAGCCAGTCCATGCTGTGTGTATATGGTGGCAGCCAGTCCATGCTGTGTGTATATGGTGGCAGCCAGTCCATGCTGTGTGTATATGGTGGCAGCCAGTCCATGCTGTGTGTATATGGTGGCAGCCAGTCCATGCTGTGTGTATATGGTGGCAGCCAGTCCATGCTGTGTGTATATGGTGGCAGCCAGTCCATGCTGTGTGTATATGGTGGCAGCCAGTCCATGCTGTATGTATATGGTGGCAGCCAGTACATATGTATGTACATGGTGGTAGCCAGTCCATGCTGTATGTATATGGTGGCAGCCAGTCCATGCTGTGTGTATATGGTGGCAGCCAGTACATGCTGTATGTATATGGTGGTAGCCAGTCCATGCTGTGTGTATATGGTGGCAGCCAGTACATGCTGTATGTACATGGTGGCGAATTTCACCTTTACAAGTGCCTCGTGTCTCGTCTACTGCCATTTGCCAAAAGTTGTAAAATAACCACAAGAAACATTACATTACACGACAACCGTAAATATATCCAAAACGTACTCACACGCACACACACAAACACACACATACACACGCACATACGCACGCACACACATACACACGCACCCACATATACACACACGGACGCGCACACACACGCACACACACACACACACACACACACACACACACACACACACACACACACACACACACACACACACACACACACACACACACACACACACACACACACACACACACACACACACACACACACCTGCCTCCTCATGCACAGTGCGCAATACACAAACACGTTACAAGTTCCCTTTTAACTTCTGGGAGCGGAAGTGTTCAACATCCCTAGCAACCATTCTCGGTAGTTTATTTTCAGAAAATTCGCCAGTCTACGACTAAAGCCGACACTCCTAGCCCTACTCAAGTTATCAGCTGTTCCAAGAAAATACTCCCACGGCAGACGTTCGTCTTTGCAAAGGCTTTGACCAGGTTAACTGAAGGTGATGTCAGCGAAGTTGTCTAAGTTTCAAAACAGTGGCAGATGGGCTCTAACCGCCTTGCTAGCAACCGGCAGTCTGACGCCCACCGCTCCCCAGACAGTTGGTAGAATAAAGACACTGCACCTTACGTTATGTTGCTTTGTCGTCATACACAGCATCGACGCTAATTCACCTGGTACAGTAGAAGTTAATTTATTAAAGCCAATCAGGCGACACCAGTTTGTATTGTACCAAATTAGTCGTTCGTTGTTTTGCGACTATCTCCTGGGCTTCTATTAATTGCGCGATTACACGTCGTATGCGTCGATGAAACAGGACATGGGTTGGTTGATGGAATTTACTTTTTGTGTTATTTTGTCAGATTTGTCGAATGTGTTATTATCGTACTTATGATTTACCCGTACCCGTCGGTGCCTCTTTCTATTGTAAAAACTATTTTATTATGTTCAGTCCTATGCCCCTTCTAAAATGTCTGCATTGATTTCCTGTCCGACATCGTATAAACATCAAAGTGTATGTTAATACTTACGAGACCCTTTCTTGTAAGCAACCATCGTGTCTGCCGTCATTGCTTACTCCTGGAATACATCCCAAGGGACGAGGTCTGGTTCTGTAGCTGCGCCTACTCTTTCGAATATGCTTTGTTATAGTGTTAGCTGAGTTGGAAATATTGCTAAATTCCGTCTTCCTTAAAAATACCTTTACAATCTCGCCTATCCACCATAGTATCATGGCGTATCAATCATTCTATTGACAACTAAAATTGTTGATTGACTCTGAGATCATTTGTATTGACGCGTCTATGAGCTTGATTTTCAATACTGGTTTTTTCGTCCGTACACAAACGAATCGCGTCAACAACCAATCACCGTGTGACGTACTGGCCTTGTGCGTATCGAAACCACACTATTGTCACATTTGGAACAAAGCTAAATTCAGATCAAGAGCGAGATAATTAGCAATATCACTGTTCTTTTCTTTGCTGCGGTTACCAAACTGTAATTTAGGATTATCCAAAGACAATTTTACTTGCGAAATGACCATATTCCTGATGTGTATGTACTAGCGAGGTGAGCGTAAAGCGAGGTTCGATTGTGCCTCCCGACCGCCTACGCGTGATCTTAAGGGAAAGGAAAGATAGACAAAGTCGCAACGATCGATGTAGCACTGACATTTTAAAAGATGAAATAAACACGTTTTAAACACTCACGTAAATCCGCGAAATGAACCAATTATGAAGTTGACGCGCTTCACAGTGAGACGTGCTTCTAATCAAGTGTCGGCGAGGGAGCGTGGGAGAGCATAAGACCATTAATCAAACGGTGAACTCGGCGTTTTGCGGCAACAATTTCTACAAAGGCCAACGCTATTCCGTAATCTGCCTCGTGGGAGAGGCGGTGGCTGCGATAAGTGAAACTGTGATTTTCCTCCATATGGGAAGCACGCCCATGTCGAACGCAGACGGCAGGAGCTAGTGGAATCTCTGCTTAGGGACCAATATTTGTGTTCGTGAACGCCGGAAGTAGTTCGCAAAGATTAACCCAAGATGCCGTGTAGGACACGTGTCTTCGCCGGCCGTGGATCTGTCCCGGAAAGGAAATGGCCGACATTGTGGATGAAATGAAGCGAGCAGCGTTAAGTGACAAGGCGTGTAAGACCGCTAACCCGGAGAGATGCGACCACTCAATGTGATTGTGTAATGGCCGCCGTCGATGGATGGAGTTGAAGCGACGCGCGTTAATGTAATTGCTGTTGTCACTCTATCATATATGGAAATAAAGAAAAGAGAATCCGCACTAGGAATTTACATGATCCGTCTATACAGGCGCATGTACACAGGCATGCGCCAGCGCGAATGCATTCCGAGGCAATCACACAACGATATTGCCGATAATCGCGTGTGTATGTTATACATTTTTGTAAGACTATTCAGATGGCGTATTCTTAGCTTTGTGTTTATTATTATTTAATATCATGTCCTTTAGATTATAATGTACGTTGAAGATATACTGACCGCCCGCCCGCCCGCCCGCCCGCCCGCCCGCCCGCCGCCCGCCCGCCCGCCCGCCCGCCCGCCCGCCCCGCCCGCCCGCCCGCCCGCCCGCCCCGCCCGCCGCCCGCCCGCCCGCCCGCCCGCCCGCCCGCCCGCCCGCCCGCCCGCCCGCCCGCCCGCCCGCCCGCCGCCTGCCGCCCGCCGCCCGCCTGCCCGCCCGCCCGCCCGCCCGCCCGCCGCCCGCCCGCCCGCCCGCCCGCCCGCCCGCCCCCCACCCCAAACACAAACACAAACACAAACACAAACACAAACACAAACACAAACACAAACACAAACACAAACACAAACAACAAAACACAAACACAAACACAAACACAAACACAAACACAAACACAAACACAAACACAAACACAAACACAAACACAAACACAAACACAAACACAAACACAAACACAAACACAAACACAAACACAAACACAAACACAAACACAAACACAAACACAAACACAAAGACACACAAAGACACACAAAGACACACAAAGACACACAAAGACACACAAAGACACACAAAGACACACAAAGACACACAAAGACACACAAAGACACACAAAGACACACAAAGACACACAAAGACACACAAAGACACACAAAGACACACAAAGACACACAAAGACACACACACACAGCACACACACACACACACACACACACACACACACACACACACACACACACACACACACACACACACACACACACACACACAGACACACAGACACAGACACAGACACAGACACACAACACACACACACACACACACACACACACACACACACACACACACACACACACACACACACACACACACACACACACACACACACACACACACACACACACACACACACACACACACACACACACACACACACACACACACACACACACACACACACACACACACACACACACACACACACACACACACACACACACACACACACACACACACACACACACATTCTTTAATCGATGGTAGTACTCTGGTGAGTGTCAGCCGTGATCCTCGCGTCATCGCGGTAAAGTCTCGTAGGCACAAACCGCAAACGGCGGTTCCAACACAGTATGCACCTTATAACAACTATCTACTGTGTTCGCTTCATTGTATTTAAAACTCCTATAAGTATGTGTTGACAACACTTGTGATATGTTGGTACACATACAAAGTTACTAAACATCTATAAGATACTCACGAAAGTACTAGCGAAACTTCTAGAAAATATAGTCGATGGAAACCAGTAACGAGAGCTGGATTCAGAAGCAGGTACTCAACAACAGACCAAGTCCAGGTCGTAAACCAACTGAAGGAGAAATACCAAGAATGTAATATCACGCGCTGCATCGCTTTCATCGACTAGGAGAAAGCCTTCGACTCAGTGATAATTCAAGTAGTACTGATCTCGCTTCAGTAACAGGGGATAGAAGACGTGTACATCGAACTTCTGAAAGACAACGACACCAACAGTTCAATGGCATTCCCCCAGAAAGCAACAAGAACAACATCAGGAGAGGAATAAGACAGGGAGATACCGAAGCTCTTTATGGCGACATCCGAAAGCTTATTCCGAAAACAGCTCTGGAAAACTAGAGACAGATATATTTAGAATATCTCCGTTTTCTTCACTTCGCCGACGACATACACCTATGCATTAAAACACGCCATGAACTGCAACAAAATTCTGCAGGTGTCAGTTGTTGAAACTGAAAACCGGTGTCTGCAT
>JAODUO010000655.1:227500-232500 GCA_025642075.2 Ridgeia piscesae | reverse complement strand
TATTCTGTATCGCAACGAAACACGTTTCGTATAGTGTAACATTTAGAAGTGCACAACGTGACGTCAAGAACATATCCTGCCGGTATCATTTATAAAGACCGAACGTACACGATTTACGTCATCAGAATTGATGTTCAGTTGTGTTCTAGTTGTTTCTTATAGCCAGTCCACTTTCAGACATTTTGTTTGTTTAACGTACGTAACCTCGAAGTGCAATTAGAAACATTAACATGTTAGAAAGTAATATTATGTTGTCTATTTGAAAATAATTGTATGCACAGTGTAAAACAACTGCACGTTTGGACAAGAGAACGGACGGCGCTGACATCACATATGTATATTTTACGTGTATGCTTCGGAATATTTGCCTAGATGTGCATACTGTGTCACCTAAACATTTAACCGCAGAACTGACGCCTTCTCTCTCTCTCTCTCTCGCTCTCTCTCTCCTCGCTCTCTCTCTCTCTCTCTCTCTCTCTCTCTCTCTCTCTCTCTCTCTCTCTCTCTCTCTTATATATATATATATATATATATATATATATATATATATAATAATGAGTTCGACGACATGACAGAGGAAGAACAAGTTTTACACAGCTGTGGCGTACTCATCAAGAATTACGATTTTGTTCGACAGACGTCATACTAAAGGTATATCAAGTTTTGCACAGCTGTGGCGTACTCATCACAAATTACGATATTCTTCGACAAACGTCATACGACAGGTATATCAAGTTTTGCACAGCTGTGGCGTACTCATCACAAATTACGATATTTTTCGACAAACGTCATACGACAGGTATATCAAGTTTTGCACAGCTGTGGCGTACTCATCACAAATTACGATATTCTTCGATAAACGTCATACTAAAGGTATATCAAGTTTTGCACAGCTGTGGCGTATTCATCAAAATTACGATTTTCTTCGACAAACGTCATACTAAAGGTATATCAAGTTTTGCACAGCTGTGGCGTACTCATCAAGAATTACGATTTTCTTCGACAGACGTCATACTAAAGGTATATCAAGTTTTGCACAGCTGTGGCGTACTCATCAAGAATTACGATTTTCTTCGACAAACGTCATACTAAAGGTATATCAAGTTTTGCACAGCTGTGGCGTACTCATCAAGAATTACGATTTTCTTCGACAGACGTCATACTAAAGGTATATCACGTTTTGCACAGCTGTGGCGTACTCATCAAGAATTACGATTTTCTTCGACAGACGTCATACTAAAGTATATCAAGTTTTGCACAGCTGTGGCGTACTCATCACAAATTACGATATTCTTCGACAAACGTCATACGACAGGTATATCAAGTTTTGCACAGCTGTGGCGTACTCATCACAAATTACGATTTTCTTCGACAAACGTCATACGACAGGTATATCAAGTTTTGCACAGCTGTGGCGTACTCATCACAAATTACGATTTTCTTCGACAGACGTCATACTAAAGGTATATCAAGTTTTGCACAGCTGTGGCGAAAAATTTTTCATTCCCAAAACAAATTCCCCAAAAAATTAATTTCTTCGACAGACGTCATACTAAAGGTATATCAAGTTTTGCACAGCTGTGGCGTACTCATCAAAATTACGATTTTCTTCGACAGACATCATACTAAAGGTATATCAAGTTTTGCACAGCTGTGGCGTACTCATCAAGAATTACGATTTTCTTCGACAGACGTCATACTAAAGGTATATCAAGTTTTGCACAGCTGTGGCGTACTCATCAAAATTACGATTTTCTTCGACAGACTCATACAAAGGTATATCAAGTTTTGATGTGGCTACTCATCAAGAATTACGATTTTCTTCGACAGACATCATACTAAAGGTATATCAAGTTTTGCACAGCTGTGGCGTACTCATCACAAATTACGATTTTCTTCGACAGACATCATACTAAAGGTATATCAAGTTTTGCACAGCTGTGGCGTACTCATCAAAATTACGATTTTCTTCGACAGACGTCATACTAAAGGGTATATCAAGTTTTGCACAGCTTGGGTACTCATCAAAATTACGATTTTCTTCGACAGACTCATACTAAAGGTATATCAAGTTTTGCACAGCTGTGGCGTGCAAAACTTGATATACTTTAGTATGACGTCTGTCGAAGTAAATCGTAATTCTTGATGAGTACCATCAAGAATTACGATTTACTTCGACAGACGTCATACTAAAGGTATATCAAGTTTTGCACAGCTGTGGCGTACTCATCAAGAATTACGATTTTCTTCGACAGACGTCATACTAAAGGTATATCAAGTTTTGCACAGCTGTGGCGTACTCATCAAGAATTACGATTTTCTTCGACAGACGTCATACTAAAGGTATATCAAGTTTTGCACAGCTGTGGCGTACTCTTAAAATTACTTTTTGACGCGTCAAGTAAATTTAATTTTGAAGGGGGGTACCATCAAAATTACGATTTCTTCGACAAACGTCATACAAAGGTATATCAAGTTTTGCAAAGCTGTGGCGTACTCATGGGGGGGGGGGGGGGGGGGGGACTCAAAGTATATAAGTATCGTTTTGACAGCTGTGCTACTATCAAAATTACGATTTCTTCGCGCGTCTCTTTTCTTTTCCCTTCTCTCATAAAATTAATTTTTTAAGAGTCAACAAAGATATCAAGTTTTGCACAGCTGTGGCGTATCATCAAAATTACGATTTCTTCGACAACGTCATACAAGTATATCAAGTTTTGCACAGCTGTGGCGTACTCATCAAAATTACGATTTCTTCGACAACTCATACAAGGTATATCAAGTTTTGCACAGCTGTGGCGTACTCATCACAAATTACGATTTCTTCGACAACTCATACAAGGTATATCAAGTTTTGCACAGCTGTGGCGTACTCATCACAAATTACGATTTCTTCGACAACTCATACAAAGGTATATAAAGTTTTGCACAGCTGTGGCGTACTCATCACAAATTACGATTTTCTTCGACAACTCATACAAAGGTATATCAAGTTTTGCACAGCTGTGGCGTACTCATCAAAATTACGATTTTCTTCGACAACTCATACAAAGGTATATCAAGTTTTGCACAGCTGTGGCGTACTCATCAAAATTACGATTTTCTTCGACAACTCATACAAAGGTATACAAGTTTTGCACAGCTTGGCGTACTCATCAAGAATTACGATTTTCTTCGACAGACTCATACTAAAGGTATATAAAGTTTTGCAAAGCTTGGCGTACTCATCAAGAATTACGATTTCTTCGACAGACGTCATACTAAAGTATATCAAGTTTTGCACAGCTGTGGCGTACTCATCAAGAATTACGATTTCTTCGACAACTCATACAAAGGTATATCAAGTTTTGCACAGCTGTGGCGTACTCATCAAGAATTACGATTTTCTTCGACAACGTCATACAAAGTATATCAAGTTTTGCACAGCTGTGGCGTACTATCAAAATTCGATTTTTTGAAAACTATCAAAGGTATATCAATTTTGACAGCTGTGGCTACTCATCAAGAATTACGTTTTTCTTCGACAACTCATACAAAGGTATATCAAGTTTTGCACAGCTGTGGCGTACTCATCAAAATTACGATTTTCTTCGACAACTCATACAAAGTATATCAAGTTTTGCAAAGCTGTGGCGTACTCATCAAGAATTACGATTTTCTTCGACAAACGTCATACAAAGGTATATCAAGTTTTGCACAGCTGTGGCGTACTCAATCCCAAAAATTACGATTTTCTTCGACAACTCATACAAAGGTATTCAAGTTTTGCACAGCTTGGCGTACTCATCAAGAATTACGATTTTCTTCGACAGACGTCATACTAAAGGTATATCAAGTTTTGCACAGCTGTGGCGTATTCATCAAGAATTACGATTTTCTTCGACAGACGTCATACTAAAGGTATATCAAGTTTTGCACAGCTGTGGCGTACTCATCAAGAATTACGATTTTCTTCGACAGACATCATACTAAAGGTATTTCAAGTTTGTGTTGTTTTGTGGCAAAAACACAAGTAAAACAAACGACATACACGTGAGGAAACTAAACACTGTGGCTGAGAGAAGACATACACGCCTTGTACTCGGTGGAAGTATAAAGAAACCACGCGTGAGGCTGAGCGACCGCTAAACGAGCTTAGATACAAATACGTATGAATGCTGAAGGTTGCAGGTCAAAGCACACCAGACAGATCTACATTAAGATTAAGGATGTCACCAAAAAAGATCTGATTGACAGTTAACTGATCCCACGCTCTGCCAAAGACAAATTTACCTGGCGAACCAGACTCAGTAGTGAGCTAATTAATGACGTTAAAAGTTGCCGGACAGTCATGTGACGTGTCATGCTGACGTAGACATTGTTGTGAGACGTCATTATGGCATGAGGTAGTTAAAGCGATTGGCAGTTGCTGTTGCTTGGCAAAACCTGCGACAAACCATAACAAAAATGACTGCCCAAATGTACGTATAGTCGTATATTGTTTGAAATTCTGAAACTCGTAAATATTTATATATGATCAAGTGTTAAATATATGCATCTATGTGACCTATGGACGTCATGCAGCAAAAGTAACGTGGTTCACACATATAACCGTTGTCAACATTATTTGGAAAAACAAACCTTGGCAGACGTCATTCGCATAATTTGTTTTGTCACGTAAGCAAACCGCGAGTCACAGCAATATCATCCTTAATTGTACACAACAAATGGCAGAGAAAGTAATTATGTGATGTTATTACATTTTGATAATGGTAAATATCGTACCGTATCAAAAACGTGATAATTGTTCTTTGCATTTGAAGCGCATAAACAATATACTCAATAACTGTGTCTAAGCGAATCATTTTGAGTTCGTTGCCACGTGGATACTTAAACACGCACCAAGATTATAAGTCTACGTTATATACACTCTCGGTTTATTGACTATTGGCCCTTTTAATTTTTTTCTTTTCGTACCTAAATACTTGACAAAAACAGCAGTTGGAGATTTGTCTTGCCTC
>JAODUO010000655.1:210000-222500 GCA_025642075.2 Ridgeia piscesae | reverse complement strand
TTCGTAATAAAATGACGATATATTGCAAAATCTTACACGGAGCATATTTGTTAGGCTTATATGAACATGTAAAAAAGATAATGTTAAAAAAACACAATTTACTATAAGAAAAACTAGCCAATAGTAGTAAGATAAATTGCATTAAAGTAAATTCTTCGCATAGTGTTGTTCAATGTTTTTGTTTGTTTTGTTTCCAATAAATGTATATACCAACATGCACCATTATTACAATTGTTTCTTTATACATAATCACATACACAATATGAATATATACATACACAATTATATTGCCCGATCCTTTGAGTAATATAAACCGTTTACTCATTTGATAATGTCTTATAATTAATGTTTGTGACATGTTGAAGCATTATGCGATTATCTGTTATCACATACTATCAGGGAAATAGTTCTGACAAGTAGTTTACACATTATTGACCAAGAGCAAAACTATGCTCGTAACTCTCTACGTTACCCTAACTGAAAACAAGTATCCCGATGTTTGACCAATAAAAAGCCGGCTGCCCTTTGATCTTGTCCTGGTTGTAAATCGTACAAACCTAATGTTGAATATTGTATTACAAACTGCTCATACAGGACACTTGTATTTCTGTAACTTCAGAAACTGAGATGAATGGAATATAAGAAAAATTAATATTAATGACATAATACGATCCTCTCCAAAATGTAACAATATAAGTGCGATGAATTAAACAGAAGTACGGCGACGTTTCATGTTGTGTGAATCGAGCTTAAACACCTCTCACAATGCATACACTTTTATTGTCAGAAAATGTAATTAAACGTTCAACTACACACGGGTTGCTGAGCGACACAAATTGGATTATAACATGATTCCAGTTTCGACGACCAGTCTAGTGTTAGCGAATGCGCAGAGTCTGAACATTTATCAGGACAGCACTGTCCGTGTGAATTAAGTGATGTGTATTAAATATGGTTTCTTCAGTAAATTACTACCGTGATAGGATTTATTGCAGTTAACACGTAAACAAACTGTATCTTCCGGATAAGTGTTAATGGCAAACAATTATTAATTAATGAGAGTATGTTATATAAAATAGATATTATCGTTTACATGCTAATAAAACGTATTTCTCAGTACTGACCTTCTTTGTCCAGGTGTTTTGTATTTATTTTACACTCTCCCACAGGGAATACCTAAGTGCTGAAATATCCCTACGTACATAGACAAAATAAAATAGTCTAACAATCACGTGACGTGTGCACACATATAAGTATACCTTTACCTTTTTATACATTATGCACATCTATCACGTTTGCATCTGACGTAGACCCTACGGGTGTCTTATACATACAACACATGATTAGTCATAGGTGTTCTTTTTAACTCTGTTTGACCACTGATAACTGTCCTGAACACATCACTAGCGAGATGCAATAACATTTAGGAAGGTGAACTCGTATACACGATGTGTTGCTTTAAACCGTACCCCGCCTGGTTTTGTCTTTCAAACACTACCACACTAATACAGATCATCGACGGCTTTAAAGTTAACATCTATTATCCCACGTGTTATGCGATTAAGTTTGCTAGCAATTCACGAAGGTTGTATTTGCTTAAAAACCGCGATAAACACTCTATCTATCTATCTATCTTCTCTCTCTCTCTCTCTCTCTCTCTCTCTCTCTCTCTCTCTCTCTCTCTCTCTCTCTCTCTCTCTCTCTCTCTCTCTCTCTCTCTCTCTCTCTCTCTCTCTCTCTCTCTCTCTCTCTCTCTCTCTCTCTCTCTCTCTCTCTCTCTCTCTCTCTCTCTCTCTCTCTCTCTCTCTCTCTCTCTCTCTCTCTCTCTCTCTCTCTCTCTCTCTCTCTCTCTCTCTCTCTCTCTCTCTCTCTCTCTCTCTCTCTCTCTCTCTCTCTCTCTCTCTCTCTCTCTCTCTCTCTCTCTCTCTCTCTCTCTCTCTCTCTCTCTCTCTCTCTCTCTCTCTCTCTCTCTCTCTCTCTCTCTCTCTCTCTCTCTCTCTCTCTCTCTCTCTCTCTCTCTCTCTCTCTCTCTCTCTCTCTCTCTCTCTCTCTCTCTCTCTCTCTCTCTCTCTCTCTCTCTCTCTCTCTCTCTCTCTCTCTCTCTCTCTCTCTCTCTCTCTCTCTCTCTCTCTCTCTCTCTCTCTCTCTCTCTCTCTCTCTCTCTCTCTCTCTCTCTCTCTCTCTCTCTCTCTCTCTCTCTCTCTCTCTCTCTCTCTCTCTCTCTCTCTCTCTCTCTCTCTCTCTCTCTCTCTCTCTCTCTCTCTCTCTCTCTCTCTCTCTCTCTCTCTCTCTCTCTCTCTCTCTCTCTCTCTCTCTCTCTCTCTCTCTCTCTCTCTCTCTCTCTCTCTCTCTCTCTCTCTCTCTCTCTCTCTCTCTCTCTCTCTCTCTCTCTCTCTCTCTCTCTCTCTCTCTCTCTCTCTCTCTCTCTCTCTCTCTCTCTCTCTCTCTCTCTCTCTCTCTCTCTCTCTCTCTCTCTCTCTCTCTCTCTCTCTCTCTCTCTCTCTCTCTCTCTCTCTCTCTCTCTCTCTCTCTCTCTCTCTCTCTCTCTCTCTCTCTCTCTCTCTCTCTCTCTCTCTCTCTCTCTCTCTCTCTCTCTCTCTCTCTCACTTTTCCGATGTGCTGCAGAATCGAATCGAACCGAACCAAGTGGATACAATGCGTTTATTTGATGAACACATTTAGTCAGCTATTCAAGTTTGAGCGTTCGGTAGCATAAATTATTACGCTTCCGCGTACAGGAATATTTCTCATCGGGAAACGTGAATACAAGCTAGATATTACGTGTGAATACAATACACAATGAACCGAGATGTTAAAATCCAACAACACGTATCATATCGTCTGTCGTTCAAAGCAACAATTCCGGTTGTTCCGTGACACTTGATGACGTCACTTCCGTCATTTGCGTGCCCGTGGCTGCTGTAACAGTGACGCTGCTGTCGAGTGTTGTCAATCAGCAGCGTTTCATGCGCTCACACGTGACTTCCGGATGACGCGTTCTTTGGTCTACTTCTGTAATCACTGGAGTCGGGAGTGAGGCTGATACTCGACATTTACCACATCAAAACCTAGGAATATACTGTATGATAACCATATCATGTTTACTACAATAATTATAAGTGCGTACTCTTGTATAAATAGTCGACGAATTTACATTGGTAGTTACATCTTGTTCCCAAATCAGCTCGCTGAATATACAGATCACATTTTGTTTTTAAGAGAGAGCAGAATTTCATGTGCAGATTACATTTTTTTAAAGAGAAATAACATTTAGGAACAGCCTTGAAGCACAATATAGGAGCAATAAGCCATCGCATTGCGCAACAGCGTGAAGATGTCAACTGTGAATATCACTTGAATTAGTTTGATAAAACTAAAGGCAGAAAATTAATAGTTTCAGATTAGTTTCTAAAACTACTGTCATATGTTAGGCGATCGATGCAATATGTCTCATTTCCTTACCATTCTAAGGCAAACAACGGCCAAGCAGGCGTAGGCTTTCTCATAAACAGGAAACGGAAAGACCACATAGTGAGGGTAAACAACATCAGTCCCATAGTAGCACTATTTGGTATGTGCATACCAAAGCGCTACAAATTAGAGATAGTGCTAGTTTTTGCACCAACAACACCATACTCAGTAGAAAACACAAATAGCTTCCAGGGTGCGAAATAAGTCCGGTCCGATCGTTCGGACAAGTAGTTTTAGAGCTCGGACTAGTACAGTTTTAGTAGAGTAGCCTTGAACATGGCAGTATTACTTTTAGTAAGACAATAGACCAAGATGATAGAGCATATACTACAATATAATATATATATATATATATATATATATATATATATAGATAGATAGATAGATAGATAGATAGATAGATAGATAGATAGATAGATAGATAGATAGATAGATAGATAGATAGATAGATAGATAGATAGATAGACTGATAGATAGATAGATAGATAGATAGATAGATAGATAGATAGATAGATAGATAGATAGATAGATAGATAGATAGATAGATAGATAGATAGATAGATAGATAAATAGATAATATATATATATATATATATATATATATATATATATATATAATAGATAGATAGATAGATAGATAGATAGATAGATAGATAGATAGATAGATAGATAGATAGATAGATAGATAGATAGATAGATAGATAGATAGATGGATGGATGGATGGATGGATGGATGGATGGATGGATGGATGGATGGATGGATGGATAGATAGATAGATAGATAGATAGATAGATAGATAGATAGATAGATAGACAAGGAGACAACAGAAGACATAGACAACAGCAGCAGCAGGCAGGCAGGAGGAGATACAGACAGACAGACAGACAGACAGACAGACAGACAGACAGACAGACAGACAGACAGACAGACAGACAGACAGACAGACAGACAGACAGACAGACAGACAGACAGACAGACAGACAGACAGACAGACAGACAGACAGACAGACAGACAGACAGATAGACAGACAGACAGACAGACAGACAGACAGACAGACAGACAGACAGACAGACAGACAGACAGAAGACAGACAGACAGATAGACAGACAGACAGACAGACAGACAGACAGACAGACAGACAGACAGACAGACAGACAGACAGACAGACAGACAGACAGACAGACAGACAGACAGACAGACAGACAGAAGAAGAAGTTAATTAAAGTATATGACTGAAGAGACTAGTAGAAGATAGATAGATAGATAATATGTTTAATTAATATGTAATAATGTCTAAGGACTAGTAAAACCAATTCACGACTAGTCATCTATAAGTCAACTAATCCGAGACGATCTGTCAGCTCGCGAAAAGTATCGTGCACCCTGGTTTCTGTAACGACGTCGATGAGAATTTATGGAAACCAAACGACTACACAATAGTGATGGAAGACGTCAATGCGCAAAGAGGGAAAATAACAAACGACTACACAATAGTGATGGAAGACGTCAATGCGCAAAGAGGGAAAATAACAAACGACTACACAATAGTGATGGAAGACGTCAATGCGCAAAGAGGGAAAATAACAAACGACTACACAATAGTTATTGAAGACGTCAATGCGCAAAGAGGGAAAATAACAAACGACTACACAATAGTTATGGAAGACGTCAATGCGCAAAGAGGGAAAATAACAAACGACTACACAATAGTGATGGAAGACGTCAATGCGCAAAGAGGGAAAATACCAAACACAACGGAAACGGCAACGGACAAATTTGGGCTCGAATTGAGAAACAAAACAGGCGACACCGTGATAGAATGGACAATATCTAGAAAGTACAAAACTATAAATACCATGTTTCAGAAACAAAACAGGGATGAGATGGACGTGAAAAACCTAAACGGTGTAGCGAAGACCGAAATTAACTACGCCCTAAGAAACAGGCTAGACATCCAAGTTAACCAAGTCTACATGGGAAATGACAACATAATGGTTATGAACAACATCAATCTGGACGTAGAGGGGGAAAGGAAAACATTGATGACCAAGAGCAACCAAAAAGCCACTGAAATCGAGGATATCATCACCAACACGAGCCCGGATGACGAAACGACGAGAAATGGCGGGAAATGGCGACGATAAGCAACGAATAGAGTACGCAGAAATATGCAAGACCATCAGTAAGAAAGCAAGAGAAGACATCAGGAAATACAACCAAGATATATTACGAGAAACGATTATGGCATCAAAGACCCTGAACAAAGTCAGAAGAACGCAGAAGCTATGCCAAAACAGATTGATCACACTCATAGACAAGCAGGGTAGATAAATCCATGATCAAGATAAGATCATAGAACGAAAAGAAGAATTCTATGCCGAGCTATACGTCAGTGAACAGAGTACCACAATTGACACTGACCCAACAGAGATACCAGAGATAACATCGGACGTGATTTAAAATGTCGGAAGTCGGAAGTATACCTGGGCAGGGTACGCCAGCAAAATTCGAGATAACCGATTTAAATTGCGTATCAACACCTGGAAAACTTACGAAAGGAAAAGCCTTAAGGAAGACAGGATAGACGGTGGAGAGACGAACTAGCCGACTACTGGAAGGGTACCACCTGGCTGAAAATAGCACAACATAGGCAGATGCCGAAGCAGCATGCTGAGGCCTTCGGCCAACCACAGGACACTGCGGCTGCACAATGATGCTGATGATGGTTTAATTATGCATCGGATTGTTTTTGAAAGAATGGTGCATGATTATATTTACCAAGCCCTACATAGCTCTGTATATTGCATTCGCGAGTGTGTGTTTTTATACTGTCCTGAGTAAATTGATGGTTAGATCGAATTACTTAAGAAATTGTCAAGCTTGGTCAAGCATCTAAAACGGTATAGGCCGTTCCAAACACACACACCGTACAAAACGTTCTCTCTTGTGGAGTATAAATACGTCGCTCTTCTCGCATGCGAACCTCGCGTTTGAATCTGACCAAGACACATCAGGGTAGGTACCATTTAAACATATCAATCGCTGAAAATTCATTGAAACTTATAGGTATAACAAAAATGAACCAGAATATATGACAAATTCATAATCATTAAAACAATACCCATCGAATGGTTTGACCTTATTTTGACCACAGTACTACCAGCGACATTTGTTAAACATTAGCTTAATTTGTTTGAGGGTGAATGTTTAAAACGTGCAACACTGTGCCATGTTGTGTAAATGGGTAGACAAAAATGACGACGTGTGTGTTTCGCTGGGGCGACACGCGGTGTTTCGCTACATTGTGTGGACGGACAAGCTAAGATATTAACATATTTCATGCCACGGCTCCATTTTATAAATGACAACGGGCGTGTGTTTATATTTTTAAAGTAGTCCAGGTTGAGCCCATTGGACGTCACGTCACGCAGGACACCTGCATTGTTTTTTATTTTGGTACTGGCTGTACGGGCTTTGTCGTTAAGCTTAATTTCAGCGAACGACAGACAAAAATAGCGGATCAGATGACCGTTTTAGCTACATAATCCAAACTAAGCGCTATTACGAAGAGTCAAGGTGTCAATGCATAACAGTTCAGTATTTCTAGCGCATCATTAACACCCTTCTTCTAAACAATCGATGACTTTTCGTTCCCATTGTACCCATCAGCGATTCTAAAAGGTCAAGTGCACGCCTGTCAAAATCGCCACTTAAGAAAGGTCATCTTCACCGTCACCAAAAAGACAGCACAATCGTAATCAATTCACCTAAAACAGGTTTGCCACATCACCTATTTTTGCAATGACATTAGTGCAGACGTGGCGATACATTCTCACACTTCCTAATCGTAGGAGAAAATGAATTACTTTCTCGAAAATAGGATAGAAATATTGCCTGACCTGGTCAAATCCCACAGTGCGTAGGTGTAACCACGAAGCAAAAAAAGACAAATGTGGACGAATCCGAATATTAATTCAATGAAATGCTAACAAGCATTCGGAAGTCTATCTAATCAAATGGCAAACTCGTTTGAATGAGACGTAATCAATCAAAATACCATGTCGACGAAGTCGCGTTAATCGCACGACCTTATGTGGGCGATTTCATTTGGAAAAAGGGAAGCCTTCTTAGGAAAGATCACCTTGTATTCATTTATGTGTTGCTCGAGGCTACAGAAAAACTATGCTCATTTGGTTGTATTTATTCTGTCTTTTCTTATCTCTACCTCTCGTCTCCACCCACATTCATCTCTGATCAGTCGTACGAAGCCGACTTTGTCTTAGTTCATCGCACAAAAAAGCTACTGTGTCAGATCTCGCGGTTGACAAACATCGCTGACGTCAAGGTCAACTCCTTGCAGAAACTGGTTGCTACTATGTTGTCATCCCGGTCCATCTACCACGAAGGTGACTAGCGAATGACCCTTTCTCTTCTCCCGCGTTGTTCCTTTACGCCCCTCTAAATGCAGCCGCTTCTACAGTAGCGACGAGACTAACTGCAATTAGCTGATTACACAAGAATCTCTCAGTGCTGCGGCGACAAACACGCTGACAGGGATATTGACTTTGATACAAAGCGATATTGACATATCACTCGCTTGTATTGGAACAAGAATGATGTGTGTGTGTGTGTGTGTGTGTGTGTGTGTGTGTGTGTGTGTGTGTGTGTGTGTGTGTGTGTGTGTGTTGTGTGTGTGTGTGTGTGTGTGTGTGTGTGTGTGTGTGTGTGTGTGTGTGTGTGTGTGTGTGTGTGTGTGTGTGTGTGTGTGTGTGTGTGTGTGTGTGTGTGTGTGTGTGTGTGTGTGTGTGTGTGTGTGTGTGTGTGTGTGTGTGTGTGTGTGTGTGTGTGTGTGTGTGTGTGTGTGTGTGTGTGTGTGTGTGTGTGTGTGTGTGTGTGTGTGTGTGTGTGTGTGTGTGTGTGTGTGTGTGTGTGTGTGTGTGTGTGTGTGTGTGTGTGTGTGTGTGTGTGTGTGTGGTGCGTGTGTTTCTGTGTGATGTGCATGTGCGTGTGGGGGCGTACGAATTAGTTAAAATAATGGTGTGATTATGCATTTTGCTGTAAGATATTACAGTTTTAATATCCAACTTTCTATAGAAATACTCTTCCATAAATTACCGTTTTACACAGTTTGAGAGACGACTAGAAACCAAAAACATATGAACTAAATTTACTTTTATTCGTCGAGTGCAGGCGTATGATAATCGTTTCAAAATAAAAAAGTAAAAAATTCACCGAGCCACTATTCGAGGTATCGGTTTCGCTTTCCGGGCGCATTATTCATTGCTAACGAGTAATGGCGAGGGCGAGACACCCCGCTGCGGTCCACTTACACCTCCACTCTCTGCCACCGGAAATCGATAGTGCCCTCTTGTGGTATAATGCTGAATAATTGAAACAAATGAAGACATATGCCGCTAAAGAGCAATTTGTTTCGTGTTTGTTGTCGACCAATCATAGCTCGTCGGAAACGACGTCAACCTACCATCGTATTATGGTTGACGTAATTTAAGCCAGACATACACAGATAGTTACTTACTTATTAAGACAGATGACGACATACGTGACTGTACAGACATCCGCTAGTAATTACGACGTTACATAATGTTTCCTAGAGAAGTCGATTTGGTGTTCAAATAAACATTCTGCCATGGTTAAATTGCTAAGAAATGTCAGGAAACGTGACACCGCTTGATACAAAAGACAATATATATTTCATTTAGTTTACTGTATTGAGAAGAAAGAACTGGGGCTGCTGTTTACTGCAATACGTCTCCGAACAAAATAATGTTTTCAAGATAACGTTTGTTACAACGTAAACGTTATTGTGACAGAGCAACGGCACATTGATTAGTTTGGATGGTAATGAGGACCAGACTGATTCTTATCGACGGAAGTCTCGCCTGTATAATGTACATACCCATTATATTACGTGGTGTCGCCACAAGGGTCCGACCCGTCAGAATAATGCACCACATTATAATAACTATACGATCTTGAGCAAGTGAAGAAGAAATAGCTCACAAATATTTTAGAATGCACCGTAAACCAACAGCTATTTGTACTTTTTGAAAATATTCAATTTTGGTTTGTTTATTATCGGTCGTGAAAGAGATTCGAGTAAGTGATTTTATGTTCACCAATATTCTGCTCTCACTGTACATGCATCACAACTCTGGTCAGCGCATGCGACACTTAGATGGAGACAAAGGGTCTCTGTGCGCACGCGCACGGATAAAGATGTGCACAGTGCTTCCGTTTGGCTCTGGAATCTGCAAAAGCAGAAACCAATTGTAACCAGAAGAGCACCGTCTCCCTGTCGCATTGTACCACTCGCCGTTAGCACGTTGTATAATTAAGACCGAGTCACCTACATCAAACCTTATGGCAAACCTCAACGTACGCATCGTCAACAGCAATACTATTGTCTTACTCAGCCAGTGGCTTTTCACGTATTGGTGACAGATCGCTAAAAGGTCGCGGCTAGACGCGAAAGACATAATCGCATTGGGGAAGTCACTTATCGCAACAGGGAACACGACACAGTTGCGTCCGATGGACCACGGGGAACCTACTCCCTCATCCACGTGCCTCTCCCACCGGGACGCTACTTTACCAATGCAAGACGTGGCCACAAAAGAGCAAAACGACACCGCTTAATTGAGCTGCGGTTGGTTCTGTAACGGCGACAATCAGCGACATGCATAAGTCATATGTAAACGTGTCTCATTTGTCGTTGTCCTGATTGAACTTTGGCGGCAAAATATCACCAATTGTCTACAATAAGCGGGGACTGTTATCGTGTTACTGTGAGATGTAATGGGAATCTAATTTGTGACCCAGATTACGTTGGCGCAGTGGGGGGGATTAAGTGATATATGTCGTTCCCTTTGTATACAACATCCGTTCTAAGTGGACAATTTCTGGCGATTGCTCTTCAACCTTCTTCACGAATGTCAGAGCTTTTGCTCCATAACATTACATTGTTCTTAAAGTTAAAGGTAACATTGCCAAGTGACATTTTACTTGTTGTTGAATACAACTCCTCATCAATATGTTGACCACTAGAATTGTTGGTTGATTATGAGTTCGATTAACCCTTTTGTATTGATGCACCTCACAACATCGTTTCTACTGTGCCTAGTTATTCCTTTCCCATAGGAAAGGAATTTATGTATTATTAATAACTACGTGTATTATATATTACTACTATTATTGCATTACTACTACTACTACTACTAAAGCAATTAATGATATAGTTATTATTATTATTATTATTATTATTAATTAATATAATATAATGATAATGATAATGATAATGATAATGATAATGATAATGATAATGATAATGATAATGATAATGATAATGATAATGATAATGATAATGATAATGATAATGATTCTTCTTCTTCTTCTTCTTCTTCTTCTTATTATTATTATTATTATTATTAGTAGTAGTAGTAGTAGTAGTAGTGGTAGTAGTAGTAGTAGTAGTAGTAGTAGTAGTAGTAGTAGTAGTAGTAGTAGTAGTAGTAGTAGTAGTAGTAGTAGTAGTAGTAGTAGTAGTAGTAGTAGTAGTAGTAGTAGTAGTAGTAGTAGTAGTAGTAGTAGTAGTAGTAGTAGTAGTAGTACTTTGCAGTAATAATAGCTGCTTTAGTCAAGTTTGAAATCTTCACCTTACAATTGCAGTAGTCTAGTCAATATGGTGTTCGAAGCAGTGCATTGATCAACAAACTCTTGTATTGTTACAGAAAACGATCATGGATTTCCGAGCAGTCCTCATTACGTTGGCGATATTCGTGGCCGTTGTAGCGTGCGCAGACTCAGACGACAGAGAAGCTGAAGGTAAATGTACAGTGCATCATGTCAAACGCGAAAAGCCAGAAGAACATACCTAATGTTTTAATACCGTGAACATACATTTGGTTTGTTGCTACACTGAATATGAAATAGCGAATATATTATGTTCGAAGTTTCCGGACACAACGTGCCAGATGGCAGTTCTACAATGTCAGCGATGTTGCCTTAGTTCAACGACGTCTTGGACAAGTGTAAGGTTCAGTTATCAACACCACGTGACATGCGCCTCCTAAAGGACGTTCTCAGTAAACGCCATCTAACGTTAAGCAAAATTGCCATATTATATTGTCGTTTTTACAATCACCATGTAGTTGTCAAGTCAAAGTTCACCGCAAGGATATATCGCGTTTTAAAATATAAAACAAAACTATTATGCGATTTTGCAACAACATAATCTAACGTAACACGTTCTGTATCAAACGCATCCGTCATTGTTACACTCTCTTTGATGTCGGTTTGTTTAGACACATTGCTCAACTCGACGTTTGTTTCGTAAATTTGCTGTGAATATTCGGTATTGTTATAATTGTATTGTGATGTGGATGTATGTAGTATTATGCAATTGTAAAATATTTGCAATTATGTTCACTTTCACCAAAGTGGATGTGTCTTATGATAGTATAAGGACAACAACACTCAGAACTGAACGTGAATATGACAGTGTTTGCGATTATCACGAATTTTGTAAATGGCAGCGACGACAAAGACAACGATAGTGAAAATTATAAGATAATGATGGTCAACATCACACTGAATAATAATGTTATAACGATATTACAATTATGTTATATCTTCTTGAAGTGAAATGTTCGTTGCAAAGGTTCTGATATTTCATAGACACGTTTGCGAAGTATTGTTCTTTGCTTTCAATTTCACTACAGCTTTCACTTTCTCTTTTATTTTCAGGACAATCGGCCGACGCAAGCGCAGCTGCAGCAGCAGCGGCGGAAAAACGACGCATATTTCGCTACGGTCGGGGAGGCAGGTGAGACTGACGACATACAACCACTTCTTTTTGATCTCTTAAGGGAAGGCTTCCCTTGAATAAGTTTACATCATCTCTCTATATAGGTTTTGATTCCGTCAGCCAATCGACCCGTCCACTCATGTGTGGTCGGTTGGGCGCTGTCTGTGTGCGCAGTAACTCTGTAACTTCGTGTTGCGCAACTT
>JAODUO010000655.1:182500-205000 GCA_025642075.2 Ridgeia piscesae | reverse complement strand
CCGCAAGGTTCTTTCAGTTTCAGGGCGACCGCGTTATACTGGGAGTTTGACCAAACCAGAATAGTAACATTGTGTTTCTAATGAAAAGGATTAATCCCATGTCGCTGACCTAACGCCTGGATTTGCCATTATGATGACACTTAACGTGCACTGGACGACAACCCACGGGAGTGCACTGTCTAATAGCCTACGTCACACTCGTCGACAGCCCGGTGGGAGTGCACTGTCTAATAGCCTACGTCACACACGACTCGAAGGTGACATTCTATACACGATGTATTTGAGGTGTTTGCGGAAACAGTCAGCGGTGATTCGATTGTGATTGTACAGAGCTCCGCTTGTAGGTGTTTCATCTCGTACGGTGTTAAATTACGTATGTCTAGATGTAAACTGACACATTGTATATTGCCGCGGACGAGTAAAGCACACGTCATACGCCCGTACTCTCACCACGCAAGCACATCTATTCGGCCAATCGGCGTGACAATTTGTACTACTGTGAAGCGTTTTAATTTCCGGAATCCTCCCGTGGTGCTGACGGGGTAGTTCAAAATGTTAATCGCTATATATGTAAAGGCCGCATCACAGCGACGTGTGAACCGTGAGAGGCCAAGGTTGGTGTATTTTTAAAGTTACAATAGTTTTATCAGCTTTTGTTGCTACGGAAATGGAAAGAATACAGTGTTTGCATGTGTATTGCGAATTATAATGTGATATTCCTATTGTAATAAATGAACACTGCAGCAACATTTGATAATTAGATCAAGATCACTTCAAGCAACTTACGTCAACTTTATTAAATTCGCCTATGCCCTACAATTTGTCGTATTTAGAAACAATGCAGATACAAGAAACGGGTAAATCAATTATTTAGAACGTAAAACATAATGCGTGCATTAAACTTAACAATAGCAAGAGAAAACACGTTGATTGGGTTGTTTGGTATATGACACGGTCACTGGAAACACAAGCGTATATCTATGAAAGGATGGGACAAATCTGCGGCGGAGAAACTTATTCGAGCAATATTCGTTTATAGCTGCAAATCTTCGAATTTCGAATCGAATAGCGGGGAAACGTTCGAATATTAAAAATTTCGAATACGAATCGAATATTCGTCCCATTCTTAATTTCTAGTCGCATGCAAATACCATAGCAACACAAAAAGAGGCATGCAAGGGGCATGAACTTGTGATGTTGTTGATGTTGATGTTGATGTTGATGTTGATTTTGATGTTGATGTTGATGTTGATGTTGATGTTGATGTTGATGTTGATGTTGATGTTGATGTTGATGTTGATGTTGATGTTGATGTTGATGTTGATGTTGATGTTGTTGTTGTTGTTGTTGTTGTTGTTGTTGATGGTGATGATGATGACGACGACGACGACGACGGCGACGGCGACGGCGACGGCGACGGCGACGGCGACGGCGACGGCGACGGCGACGGCGACGGCGACGGCGACGGCGACGGCGACGGCGACGGCGACGGCGACGGCGACGGCGACGGCGACGGCGACGGCGACGCGACGACGCGACGACGACGACGACGACGACGACGACGACGACGACGACGACGACGACGACGACGACGACGACGACGACGACGACGACGACGACGACGACGACGACGACGACGACGACGACGACGACGACGACGACGACGACGACGACGACGACGACGACGACGACGACGACGACGACGACGACGACGACGACGACGACGACGACGACGACGACGACGACGACGACGACGACGACGACGACGACGACGACGACGACGACGACGACGACGACGACGACGACGACGACGACGACGACGACGACGACGACGACGACGACGACGACGACGACGACGACGACGACGACGACGACGACGCGACGACGACGACGACGACGACGACGACGATTCGATTCGTCTAACACAATGCAAATTCAAACAACACGTGGCTGAGCCCAGACCACGTTAATCAAAATGTCCGCACATGCCTCAGGGGATGTTTTAATTGGCAAACAACATTCTCACGCGCCAGAGGTCGCTGCGGCTGATTACGTCACTGCCAACTCTTCTCTACCTACACATGGTACATCCCTTTCAAAAATTCCTCGTTAAACGTCAGCCAATGAAATCGCCTGTGAAGGGTGTGGTCGGGTCCAGTCAAATAAACAATTTGGATGATTGCAGCCAGGTACTGATCGTGGTACAAGCAGTGGATACTGTGCTATATAATAACCTACCTTTACCTGTTTTACCTTTTAGAAGCAAATATTCGAATACACAAAATCGTTCAGCTGTTCGTGTGATTGATCGACGGGTCATTATATTGGAATTTCCATAAACTGTGAATCCGTCTTCAGATTAGGGCAGGTATTGGCGTTGTTCCCTTGGTTGAAGCGCACCATTGGTGAACTATTTCGACTCTGGTAAAACCACGCACTACTCGTAGGGGATTTGCCGGAACTAGTTTGCATGGCAAGCGGTCCTGGCATGTGTGGATGGCAAAAACCGCCGCCGAGCAAGAATAGATCGAAATCCTGTTTACATGTTTGTGGCATACGTCATAACACACAGTGGTGTCCCGTCGAAGATGTCTGGCCTTCATTTTGATGTGCACGAGAGGACGACGAGGTGTCAATTTGGGAAAGCGATGTTAGACCGACTGACGCTGGAAAACAACTTGTCAATGAGACACTTGCGGGTTTCGGCGACGTTTTCCATGCAACCTCAGTACATGGTTCGTTTCATTACTGTATCATTTATTTCATTCCTGCATTCATGCGTATAAGCAATACTATAAATGACGTCAACGAATTGTTTTGCTTTGATTTCTTTCACGGTTTTCCTAAGCAAATAGGACATTTCTCAGCATGTTGATGACTCTTGCAGTATGTGCGCCGTATCCCTCGTTAGCTTTCTCTAACACTCTGTGCGCTGGGAATCATTCAAGACTATTAAAAAACATCGAAAAACTATAATTCAAAACTATTAAAAATATTCATCTTATCGCAGCCAGTTTGTTATTACAGCAATATCATATTGTTTTTTATTATTTGTTTACGCATTTCTTTTATATTTTATTGATTACGTATTGCGATTTTGGGCAAACTTTATCGCATGAAAAGAACCCTATATCAATATGGTGTATAATAATAATAATGTCGTTATTTTCACGTCACGTTGTTGTAGTCTGGTGTCAATTGTGTTTCGTAAGTTTCCGTGTGGTTCACTTAAGTGATGAAAGGTCCAGCCACATAAAACATCATCTCACCATGAATCATCGTATGTAATTGGACCCAGAAACGTACATTGCACAAACGCACCGTCCAGGTGAATCCTGTTTGTCGTTGTACATTTAGAACATGAACTATTTCGATAATAAATACTACTTACACAAACAGTATGGCCACAAACGTACATGGGAAGCGAAGAAAATGTATTATTAGTGAAACAAAGTGAACCATAAAGATAGATACATAACGTAAGTAGTTGCATTAAATAACGTGACTGTGTCTTAATTAACAGATGTATAAGTAAGTATTAGAGCAAACTGAAGTATGTAATAACGTTAGAAATGCTTATTCGTGTTGCAAAATAATAAAATACGCGAAAGAGATTTCTTTCGTATGTAACCGTTTTTGTCTTGCCTCAAAATGTACGCTTAGGTGCTTGTTTTCAGGCAAATTTCATATTTGAGACAAGGCATAAATAAATGATTTAATTGCGTACGTTAGTTTCAGTGTCAGGTGAGTTCGTCCCTCGACGCCAATTGACGACGCGGTGTTTGTGTCGCCTGCCACCGTGGAGACCCATCGATTAATAAGGCCCAGTGTCAGGTCGCTGCTACCAAGGTGCAGCCGTTCTGTCACGACAATCGTCGTTAGCCGCATTTCGTGTCGTTAAATGAATGCAAAATGATAGATGTCTGCCACGCCGCACTTAATGAGGCTTTGTAGATGACTGTTGCCGGCGCGCAATATGAATCACGGCTGGTTCTCTGAGTGGCATTTCACGTCTTGTCAAAGATTGTCAGCCGTGGGAATTGGTTAGTTTGAGATCTTTTTGTATCGCAGGCGTGAGGGTCGATGTTCAGTTCGTTGCTACGCGCGCATGCGTGTATATTTGCACATGTACCAGCGGTAGTTACACTGGCTATTCAACTGCACTGTGTTTATTGTTATTATTATTATTATTATTATTATTATTATTATTATTATTATTATTATTATTATTATTATTATTTATTATTATTATTATTATTATTATTATTATTATTATTATTATTATTATTATTATTATTATTATTATTATTATTATTATTATTATTATTATTATTATTATTATTATTATTACAAACATTTGTAAAGCGCCGTATTTCCGGGACCAGCCCTTTCATAGGAGCCTACATACATTACAATAAAACGTACATAGAATCATACAACAGTTTAAAAGAAAAAATATCTAAACATGTATATCATGGTATATTTATAACAATAATAACAAAAGTTAGAAATATATATATATATATATATATATATATATATATATATATATATATATATATATATATATATACATAGTATATAGTTAATTAAGTATAGGATATTGTTTGTAGGATATTAAGTCAGTTGCGTAAATATAAATATATCAGGTTAATTAAAAAAAGTTAAACATTATAATTATTATACAATAAAATATTAATAACGAAATTAATAAAATAATAATAAGTTTGTTATACAAATAATACTAATAATATTAATGATTCATAAAATACATTATCGTCAGAGTGTTACACAGAACAGTTCCTCATTGGAAGTAGCTAATTTAAATAAATGTATACTAAGGAGAGTCCTGAATTTAGCTAAAGTGTCTGATTGGCGAATGTTTTCAGGCAAATTGTATCAAGGTGCTGGTCCAGACACCGAGAAAGCCCGCCTGCCGTAGCCCTCCAGATTGTAGCGCGGAACCACGAGCAGACACTGATCAGCAGACCGGAGGTTACGGTTCGGCGAGTATGGTGTTACAAGAACTTGAATGTATTTGGGTGCAAGCTCGTGCAAGGCAGAACACACAAGTACTAGTAATTTATACTGGACAGGCCAGCGAACCGGAAGTCACTAATATTTATCATTCATATAAACGATATTTCACAAGCAAGTCAATTATTTAAGTTTATTATGTATGCTGATGACACTACAATGTCTACCTCTTAAATTATCTAAGCAAAACGACACTGAATAGTAAAAGTACAGAAACCTTAATAAATGAAGAACTTTCTAAAATTAATTAATGGCAAAATATAAATAAGTTATTACTAAATAAAAGAAAAACTAAATACATGGTTTTTAACATGTCTAATAAACGTATGCAAACTCTTACACTTAAAAATAGATTATGTACTTAATGAAAGAGTAGATGAGCATGTTTGAATGTGGTTAGCACGGTGTCTGACTCGAGAGACATGTTGATGATTGTAGCTAATGTCGTCGCAAGAATGTCAATGTTAGCTTTCACGAGTGAGTTGGGAAGTGGATCAAGCACGCTTGTTTTTGTTGTTACTAGTGAGATAACACCATCTGTGGTAATGCCGGAAAACGCACTCACCTGGCAGGACGGTTCACAATGTACATAGTCAGCGTTAACTGTTAGCACGCGTCTACTTGCTAGCTGGCTGTGAATGTCTAACACTTTCCTTGTGAAGTGCTCAAGAAAGTCATCTGCGACTTGTGCAATACCACACGCACGACAGGGCAGTTTTTCAGTGTTTTTCTCTTCATCGGGTCGTCCATCACTTTGAATAGTGCTTTGCTGTTACGTGCATATTCATCAAATGTTTGGCGCAGAACTTAGCTTTCACTGATTGTATTTCTAGTAGGTAGATATCTCGATGAACCAGCAGCTTTGTCAACTTTCGCTTAGCGTGTAACAGTTCTATTGTGTGTCACGGGGTGTTGGGCCGGACAGTAATTGGCCATGTGACCAGTGGAGCATGGGGCCCTAAGGCCGACTTCGATTGGCCTATTCCGGTTGCTCGCGTAACCCTAATGTGGTATCCGGTTTACGCTGCGCACGCAGTACCACGAGAGTAATTCAACTGAACAGCGATGATCGTGATCACGGAGATAAACTCCTTATGTAAATACATTAAATAAAGTAATCATTTGTTCAGTGTGTAAATTGTCATGTTCATCTTCTTGGTCTTAAATTATAATTCATAGAATGTGGTGACTTTAATCCATATTTAAATGATGTGTCGTGTAATGTTTAATTAATTTCGTGTGCGGTAGGGGCCTACGTTCCCTATTGGCTGTCACTGCTAATGACGTCAGTTACACGAGTGAATCCTCACCAAACCGCGATAGGGCCTGTAAGTGGGTCACGATACATGGCGAGACTCCGCGCGACTGGAGCTGATTGGGGTCTGAACACAAGAATATTATTCTAACGATGGATGACAGCTGTAGCTTCCGACTGATGAATACTCGAAAAAATCAGGTCATAAACATCTTGTGTTATATCTTTCTTGTCTTAAATGTCCGATTTAATATTGAGTTTACCACACTATCATAGACAGATAGCGATTTACGTAGTGCAGATAACAAACACGATTTTAGGCCGTATATGTCTTTTGCGGGATTTGCATTTTACATTGCTGTACGTTGTGGTTTCAATAACAACTTATATCTGACAAGTTGTCTAAATGCACATAATCATAACACATGTATACGTTTGCCCCAAACAGGTTGTACTGCGCGAAAAATGGCACTCTGCAAGTCAAGATCGCCAAACACAAGTACTTGCCGCCAATGCCATGGCAACCACCATAATAATAGAATAAAATTCATGATTTCCGTGTCATTGCCACCTGCAAAGTGTTCCATTGCTTCTGCTTGTAATAATCCTTCGGACAATATAACTGAAACACGCCATTTGGGAACAGTTCGATTATTACAAATAAAAACAAAACAAAGTCCTATATGTTAACATGGAGAATATGGATTTCCTGCCCCCAACTGCCCCCAGTCTCATTTTTTCGCGCGCGAGACTTACACGCCCTATTGCCTCGGGTAGCGGCCTTGAAGATTGACCTTGTTTAACTATGTCAAGAAAGGTCACGTGAACACGTGATCTTGGATGTTCGATTTGTACTCGAATTTCTCGAGTTACTCGCGTAGCTCAATCGAAGTCGGCCTAACAGTTCTTTCAACGAAGTGTTTGCGTCTTCCAAGGTCTTGGTCCGACAGTGGAGACGTTCAGAAGCACCGGCTCAATCCATCTGATAAAAAATTTCTTCCGGTAGTATTTAGGAATCACCACATTTTCCGCAAACAAATTCAGATTCTGTCCTCTCACGGAGTTCAACTGTATGGCGGTCAGATATACCACAAGCAGGCACGATAACAGTCCACCCTTGCCGGACAATGTTCTGTTTCCTGAGGATTTTGTTAGATTGGTTTCTGTACAGTTTTTGGGTGGAACATGTGATATGTTAAATCGTTTATTTCACGACGTTTGCTTTGTTTTATTTCCCGTCAAAACAATGGTGAGACGCCGACAGTTGGCGAGTAGTTATACTTACTTGGCTATCTTGGTTTTGTGATATACAACATGACAGTATTCGTATACTGTCTATTACGAACAAAACACCACGGGTAGGATCAAGTCCACACACAAGACTTCAATCGTTTACGTGAACATCGCAATAAACTAATGATCCACCCACGTCTGGTGCAATACGAGTGAAACAATGCAGTATTTTAAAATAAACAGGCGACCACTCCACATTGATTGCATACAACATTGATTGCATACAACAGATGACGAAGCCCACTATGTAAGATCAATCGAAACCTGCGCACTTGGCGCGATAACAATGTGGCGACTGATGACGTGTAAGTAGCTGGATTTGATATAGGTTGACGAGACGTTTAGACCTTTGACATTACAAATGAACACAAACGAACCCCACGCAAAGGGGCGTGGATAGAGAGTCAGAATATAACGAGTGCGTCGGTGGTATGTTAGGTGTTGTTATATAGTAGAAACATAGGCAAAAAATCGTTCATTTTGCTGAGAGTATACTTAGAGGTTTCCGTCAGATTACGAAATGCTCGCTCATTACATATAATTGAGGGTTGGTGTATATACGGCTTTGTTAAGGTCAATGTAATCATCGCAACTGGGAAAGAGTGTTTTAGAACGCAGGCCTCAAGTGTGTGCATGTATGCGTGTATGCGCGTGTGCGTGTATGCGCGTGTGCGCGTGTGCGCGTGTGCGCGTGTGCGCGTGTGCGCGTGTGCGCGTGTGCGCGTGTGCGCGTGTGCGCGTGTGCGCGTGTGCGCGTGTGCGCGTGTGCGCGTGTGCGCGTGTGCGGCGTGCGCGTGTGCGCGTGTGCGCGGTAGGGGTGGCGAAGGCGCGGCAGGGGGCGCGCGCGCGCGTGCGCGTGCGCGAGCGCGAGCGCGAGCGCAGCGCGAGCCGGCGCGAGGCGGTGGGGTGTGGGTGTGTGGGTGTGTGGGTGTGTGGGGTGTGTGGGTGGTGGGGTGTGTGGGGTGTGGGTGTGTGGGTGTGTGGGTGTGTGGGTGTGTGGGTGTGTGGGTGTGTGGGTGTGTGGGGTGTGGGGGTGTGGGGTGTGGGGTGTGGGGTGTGGGTGTGTGGGGTGTGGGGTGTGGGTGTGGGTGTGGGGGTGGGGTGGTGGGGTGTGGGCGTGGGTGGCGGGCGGGCGTGTGGCGTGGCGTGGCGGTGGGGGGCGTGGGGGCGGGCGCGCGGGGGCGGCGCGGGGCGCGTGGCGCGTGGGCGGGGCGTGCGGGGGCGGGCGGCGCGTGGGGCGGGGCGCGGGGCGCGTGGGCGGGCGCGTGGCGCTGGCGGGGGCGGCGGCGCGGGGTGGGCGGGGGGCGCGTGGCGGCGGGCGGCGGGCGGCCGCGGGGTGCCCCGGGGGCGGGGCGGGGCGGGGCGCGGGCGCGCGGGCGCGGTGGGCGCGCGGGGGGCGGCGCGTGGCGCGGGCGCGGGCGCGCGCGCGGGGCCCCGCGGGCGTGGCGCGGCGCGGCGCGCGGCGCGCGGGGCGCGGGGGGGGCCGCGGGCGCGCGGGTCCCCGCGCGCGGGCGCGCGGCCCCGGGCGCGCGGGGGGCCCGGGCGCGGGCGCGGCGGCGGCCGCGGGGGGCGCGGCGCGCGTGGCGGCGCGGGGCGCGGGCGGGGTGGCGCGCGGGCGGCGGGCGCGGGCGCGGGGGGCGCGTGGCGCGCGGCGCGGGGCGCGGGGCGCGGCGCGGGCGCGCGGGCGCGGGGGCGCGGGCGCGCGGGCGCGGGGCGGGGCGCGGGGGCGCGGGGCGCGGGGCGCGTTGGGCGCGCGTGGCGCGGGCGGGCGCGGCGGCGGGCGGCGGGGCGGGCCGGGGGCGGGGGCGGGGTGCGTCGGGCGGCGGGGCGGGCGGGCGGGCGGGGCGGGGGCGGGGGCTGGCGGTGGCGGCGGGTGCGGGGCGGGGGTGTGTGGGTGTGGGGTGTGTGTGGTGGGGGTGGGGTGGTGGGTGTGTGGGTGTGTGGGTGGGGGTGGGGGGGGGTGGGGGGGTGGTGGGGGTGGGGGGGGGGGGGGGGGGGGTGGTGGGCGGTGGTGGGGTGGGGGTGGGGGGGGGGTGGGGGGGGTGGGGGGGGTGGTGGGGTGGTGGGGGGTGGGGTGGGGGGTGGGGTGGGGGGGGGGGGGGGGGGGGGGGGGTGGGGGTGGGGGGGGGGTGGGGGTGGGGGGGTGGGGGGGGGGGGTGGGGGGTGGGGGGTGTGGGTGTGTGGGTGTGTGGGTGTGTGGGTGTGTGGGTGTGTGGGGTGTGGGTGTGGGGTGCGGGGGTGCGGGTGCGTGGGTGCGTGGGTGCGTGGGTGCGTGGGTGCGTGGGTGGTGGGTGGGGGTGCGTGGGTGCGTGGGTGCGTGGGTGCGGGGGGTGGGTGCGTGGGTGCGTGGGTGCGTGGGTGCGTGGGTGCGTGGGTGCGTGGGTGCGTGGGTGCGTGGGTGCGTGGGTGCGGGGTGTGGGTGTGTGGGTGTGTGGGTGTGTGGGTGTGTGGGTGTGTTAGTGTGTGTGAATTTTGACCCGAGTGGGGTTCGTACTCTATGGGGGTCCATATCGTATGTGTCTCATTGAATATAGATAATGGACCCTTGGTCTATTATGTATATGGATCCATTTTCTATATCTCATAGACCCCATAAACCATGTAGCCCCCATAGAAATGTGACCATGCATCCACGTTCTATGGGGGTCCATATTCCATATGTGTACTCGAAGATGGACCGCCATAGATAATGGACCCGTTGTTGTGTCGTTGATATATTCCTGATGTATAGACTGTTGTAACTGATGGCTGTGATATTCTACTCACAACCTATGAAATGCACTACTATACTATTTTACAAATTTGCTTAACTTTTTAAAAGGGAGTCCAAATTATATCAGGGGATTCATATTCTATTATTGAATATGGACCCCCGGGTGCCATTTTCTATGGGGTCCATATTCTATCTGACACCGGTACACGTTCCAAAGAGACGGCCGGTTGGGCTGACGCAGTTGGTCCTATAGTACATGTCCCACCGTGTGTCAGCTTCCAGCTGTACTAGTTTTTGCGAGTTTATGTCAAGTAGACAGAGATCCCCTACGAGACGTACACAAACAAGTCAAGCCGAGTCAAGCAAGTTTATTGACTTCGTCAATCGCAACGGCTTCACCCACGAGAACTACTGCCCGCCTCGATTTGAAGACAGACAAACAGTTTTTATAAACTCCAGGACCACAGCCCGTCCGTCAAAGCAGCACAAGCAGCTGAACAGCTTTGTGCATTAAAATATTTGCTTCTACGTCCCAGACATTAGTCGAGCAATTTACGGCTGAATTCACCCAACATAATAATCCAAAATAATATCACATGACCGGAGTACGAATGCATTTAAAGATAATGCATAAATAAGTGATAAAATAAGTATACAAATATGTGATTGAAACTAAAATAAGACATGCTTTATTGGCTAAAACACAATATAAACTATTACAATAAATAACTAAGTAAATAATTAAAACTAAAGAAAAACATGCATTCCATGGTTGAATAAAACAGACTATTACTATGCCAATGACGGGATGGGCGTGACAGTTGCTTTGAAGAACTCTTCTGCGGTAGACGTCGTATGAGTTCCAAATGTCTGTATATTTCAAAATCGGGATGTATGTCCTTCCAGACTGCTTAATATCCAAGTTACAAAGAGTGCAACACCCTGCCGCTCGGCTAGTGTTCACTGCCACAAGTGGGAACATATCACACCAGTTCTCATGAAACTGCACGGGCTCCCGGTGGAACGAGTTCAGTCGTCAATCCTGCTACTGGTATGGACTGGCGCCACCTTACACCACCGACCTACTCGAACAAATATCCACTAGTGTTTCGCTCAACCTCGACCAATGACATGTACATGTCGCCGATACGGCGGCAGAACTTCCTCGGTATCTGCTCCACAACTGAGGAATTCTCTTCCAATTGGGATGAAGAAAACCTGTTGCCTCGTGACTTTCAGAAGACTGTTGAAAACCCATCTATTCCAGGCAGTGCGTTATTTAATTATTATTATTATTTGTGTACCTATTTATTATCTTATACATGTTTCTACAATACTTTTACACACAATCTTCACTTATTTATTACCAGTATACCATTTATTTTAATAATCATCTTTAGCTGTAACTTATTTATTCATCTTTATTACTATATTTCTTGTTATGTATTGTTGTTGACTTTAAAAAAAAGATAAATTTTACGTAACTTATTATTAATCAGCATATATACATATATACATATTTATGTATTCACAGCGCTATCGAATGGACTTTATCCAGATCTATGGTGCTATATAAATTGTATTATTGTTCTTAGAGGAATGTACATCACATTAATATTGGTAAATTGTGCAGGAGGCTGGCAGTGTTCTTAGTTCGTCTTCGAGGTTTCGTCTGGTGCCGGCATCTGCTGTGGGTCTGCTTGACATGAACGTTGTTCAACTTGTGTAAACTTTAGTGCCATGGTGAATTGCGAGCGTCAGGCGTCACATTTGCAGTTCTGCCTCCGTTGGGTTACAACATAACTCTTCCGGAATTTGAGTGACAACGCGGCGATTTGAGTGACGGCGCCGGGATTATTATAAACATTCGACAGTTAAAATTATGAAGTCGGTTCTGCTTCGTAAAAATATTTTTGATACCAGATGTGATTAACACATATCCGCTAGAGAGCACCACATGAATTTATCATCACCGCCATCAGTCGGACACATCACCTTCTTGTACCACACCAGATGGCGCTACTGATTACCCCTTTGCAGAGCTGCAGCACTAGTTCGGTCCTGCTATGTCGCCTCGTCGGACTGAGAATTAATCCTAAGCCAATGCGGCGATCTTTTTCTATCTGACCTAACTATGAAAACGACCTCTCACAGCTGCCAAACTTCACGTGATTGCACTTACACACTACGTTACAAAATAAAATCATTTCAATTCCTGTGCCGGACACAATTCACAAACAAATTCGTGCAAAGCTCCACGTCGTGTGCGGTGGCTACGCGTAGCTCAGGGATTACCGTAACATCGGTAGTTTATCGCGGCATCGCTACATAATGAAGCATCGCCAAAACAATATGCGATTGTGATTAGTGGCGGATTAAAACATTCGTTCGCCCCTGGCATACTACACTTTCGTGGGCCCAATCCAAAGCTATCCTAATAATTATTTACTATAAATACATTTAATTTTATTCAGATGTGCTTAATGTGTGTGGATACGTTCTCCACTCACGCCATCATAAATAATGATCACTTCTTTTTTGTAAAAGAATTGACAGCCGTGATGTATTGATTCAGGTAAATTTATAGCACAAAAGGATACTTATCGCTGCCGATTACATTCTTAAAGGAACCACCTACGTGACCCTATTTTCCCTTATTGCTTACCATATATATATATATATATATATATATATATATATATATATATATATATATATATATATATATTATATATATATATATATATATATAATCCTTTAGAGCTAATAAACGAGAGGCGACTTCATGCGGATTAGGTCAATAGTATCATAACAAACTAATTGGCTGATATAGCTTATTAAGGATTATCGTGTATTGGCTTCACCAAACAGTTAACTTAAGTTGACTTTATTTTGCAGTGCAATTTTATAAGTTTGTTGTTTGTTATTAGTTAATTACGTTAATTTCGGTTCATTAGTGTGTTTTCATGTCGTTGGCATTGCACCAGCTGGATACCTGTCATTTTACTCGGGTGGCATGTGTGTCGCCATGTTGGAATGGGGAATACTTGGATTAGATTGGCAGCGGGATCGATTTGTTCGTCACGGTTCATGCTAAGTATAGAAAATCGTAATCAATGCCTGCATTCGACCAATCTGTACAGTACATCATGCGTTTTCCTTGTCGAATAATGTTTGCCTGGCTTTGGCAGCCACAGTGGTGAGTGTACACCATGCTGTTTCGCTAACCCGGGTTGGGGTCACATCTGTATTGTGTCTGTACTATCGTCACAGATTACTTCCTTAATACCTTTGGAGATTGGCTCTTTAGGTTTGCCTGTTTTCGGGGGGTCGTACAAACTCATATATACAGTTGTCAGCTTCGGCTGAGGTAAAGCGTGCATACGAAAATAAGGGTGACAATCGGGGTAATCTCCAGAAAGTGGAAACATCGGAGGGTGTATATGACAGCTGGCGCACACGTACATACATACATACATACATACATACATACATACATACATACATACATACATACATACATACATACATACATACATACATACATACATACATATACACATGATACATAGATACATACATAATACATACATACATACATACATACATACATACATACATACATACATACATACATACATACATACATACATACATACATACATACATACATACATACATACATACATACATACATACATACACATACATACATACATACATACATACATACATACATACATACATACATACATACATACATACATACATACATACATACATACATACATACATACATACATACATACATACATACATACATACATACATACATACATACATACATACATACATATAGAATTGTTTTACATATGTCTATTTTGGAATGTCTGGGCGAAATACAAATATGGTTTCTTGTAACAGGTTATGCGGTCCGGAAAACATTAGGTTATACGTCAATGTTACCCTCAGCCTGCTTCTCTCACTGGTTCAACGAAACTTACGGTATAACCAAACCTTTGGCAAAATGATGGCGCTCGCACATTTCAATGGCGCTGTGGCTCGTTGGCAAGACTGACGTACTCTCGACTAAGAGAACTCTGGTTTTAATCAAGTTAGTTCACTCTACATTGCTCAATTTATCTCAGCTGAAGGAATGAGTACAGCGGTGGACATTTGTGAACGGATAGTCTTCCCGCATTGGTTGGAGTGTGGCTTGATGCTTCGCAGAGAATTCGAGGTCTGCCCTGGAGTAACATGTAAAGCCCCTTGTGAATGATCGAATACTGCGCGATGAAAGAAATTACCTGTTTAATTATATTGTCGAAGTTAGTTTATCTAACTATAGATTGACACACTAATGCTTTCCAATCGTCATTCATCAACATTATGTAGCCAGGTAATGATATAATTATATATATATATATATATATATATATATATATATATATATATATATATAATAAAAAGAAGAATATAAATATTTCATAGTGACATCAATCAAGGTACGTGCGGGGTACAGTGTGTGGAAGAAGAAGAAGAGACAGACAGAAGAAGAGACAGACAGAAGAAGAGGCAGACAGAAGAAGAGGCAGACAGAACAAGAGGCAGACAGAAGAGGCAGACAGAAGAGAGGCAGACAGAGGAAGAGGCAGACAGAAGAAGAGACAGACAGAAGAAGAGGCAGACAGAAGAAGAGGCAGACAGAGGAAGAGGCAGACAGAAGAAGAGACAGACAGAAGAAGAGACAGACAGAAGAAGAGAGCAGACAGAAGAAGAGACAGACAGAAGAAGAGACAGACAGAAGAAGAGACAGACAGAAGAAGAGACAGACAGAAGAAGAGGCAGACAGAATAAGAGGCAGACAAAAGAAGAGGCAGACAGAAGAAGAGGTGCAAAGACAACATCAAAGAGATTGTGTATTACATATAAAGATAGAAAAATGGTCGAAGAAGCCGTCGGTAATGCCCTTAACTATCCTTATGGTCAATATGAAGGTGAAAAAGAAATATTAGATTTTTCAGATTGCCAACGAAGGAAGCCAAAGTCGTTAACTAACACAGCACCCTGTAGTGTACTTGACTTTCATACGCTATTACATAAGTTGAATGATCACATTGAAACAACTATTTTTCTAATCAAGTTACGCCGTCGTGTAAATGTGCTTTCTCATGCAGCTGGTTGTGTTATATTTCTTACATTGTTGGATTTAACCATATCTGAAAAAGTCTTATATAGCATGTCATTACATGATTCAAGAAGTGTAGGCACATTTTCCAAGCAAGCTTGTGAAAGTGTTTTGTTCGAGATTTAAACAAATTTGCAAATACCAGAAAAAAGCCCAACAGCAGTTTTATTCTGATAAAACTATACATATTAAACACCGATGTTCAACTTCAAAGTGCAAAAATATGTTCAATTTATTATTTTGTCAAGACGTTTGCTATTTATCCATTCGCGATTATCTTAAATCGATATCTCTGTAACAAAACAATAGTTTATACTGTTTATGCAAAATTCCATAATGCAAACTATACAGGTTGCAGTAGTGTGTTTGCGTTGAGAAATTTTGTTTTTATGTATGCAGTAATACGTACTAGTTTGAGAATATCTGCACATTGCGTTATATTACAAGCTACAGTTGCAGTATTAGTTATGAGCAGTATTTTACCTGACGACTACTGGATCATCTGATATACCTAATCTGAAGAACAGTGATACCAGAAAACTGAGCACAATTATGAATTTATACAACGTAACATCCATTTTCCTTTACGATATGTTGCATTCTGAGATAATCAATCTTCTACAAATGCTGATTTATCGAAACACATTGTTCACACACTAGGCCTATATCTCTTTCCTTGGCTGCTCATATAGTTGTGTCACGTGATATGCAAGCTGACGAAGAAACGGCTCAAAGGGTAGTATATTTAATCCGCATGTCTTATGTTTATTATGGGAAGTTAGTCATTTTGCTAAGAAATAAGATATATTCTTCGACTTATGAAATACCAAGGAGGCATGAATTGTACCAAGGTATATAAAAAATATTGTTTTGTTAATGTCGAACATACGTTTTTTTACTTTAAAATAATAGTTTTACTCAGAATGCAACTATCATAACTATTTCGTCATCGATACCATCTAATCTATAATAAGACCATTTTAAAAACTATATTAATTAGCATGCAAAGCACGACGCTTTATGATGACGTAACGCAAACGACCTGATACGTGATATAACAATAACAGAAGTACGTCAGTAACTAACGCCAAATTATTGAAGACGTTAATGAAGACGAGATCGTTGTTGGCCCACATTGTCATTTCTGTTGTGGTCACTACCGCTTGGTCGAAGATGGTCTGCACAGTGTTACGATATTGACCAAGCGGACGTCAGTAGACATGATATATAGACTTCGAAGATAGTTCTTTCTCGCCGAGTGTCATTTCAAAGAATTCGTTGGTCAAACCGGGGGTTGTAATTCTCGGTCTGAGAGCTTCATGTCTTCATCCAAACTGTGCAGTTTGCGTCGTTCCTGAAACGAGAATACGTCGTGCGTAAGTTGATGCTGTGACATTTAGATAAGGCTAGAGTAATGTAGTATTTCCTTATTATATCCGTAATAAGGAATATAACAAACAAACACACACACACACCCGCACCCCCACACCCCTATACCACACACCCACACACAAACAACACACACACACACACACACACACACACACACACACACACACACACACACACACACACACAATCATTCTCGCTCACCCCGTCTCACACTCACTCACACTGCTCTCTCTATATACATGCATACATACAACATACATACATCATACATACATACATACATACATACATACATACATACATGTATGTATATATATATATACATACATACATGTATGTATACATACATATATTATATATAATATATATATATGTATATGTATATGTATATATATATATATATATATATATATATATATATATCATATATATATATATATATATATATATATATATATATATATATATATATATATATATTTTATATATATATATATATATATATATATAATGTTGCCTGACCGTCGGTACCTCTGCTTATTATTAGCGAGATTACGCAACCTTGTGTATAAAAATATATATTTAGGTAGAAAAAGAGCGTCATCTTGCCCCAACGAGACGTTCGCTTCTGGCCACTCACTTGTCTACGCCTCATCAAGTCAGCGACGTAACGTGTGAAGACTTCCGTCTTGTCGACCGGGGACCGTTTGCCGTTGTGCATGAAGAACTGTGTGCAACAGCGGCCCCAGTCCGGCGTCAGACAGCCGTACCGTCGTGCGCATGAGCTGCACGACCCCCCGCATTGACCCGCCACTTCCGGTAGCAGTAGACACAGCAGCAGCGCCACTAGCGTTATGCACACTGCAATAAGAAAACATACGTCTTTACGCTGAATATGGGGAACCCGCTGTCTACAATAGTTACAGGATGTGACAGTTTGGTCGTACACCTTAGTAATCAAGACGTCATTTGGCACCAATGTTACAGGAGGAGAAGGGAGCAAGGGCGTTGATCAGACAAACAGATTAGAAGATGGCCGCGAAAAACGAAACCTTAACCGAGTTTGTCAACGTTACCCTCTCCTGTGTGTAGAGATACTAAACGAATCAGTGATGACATCACAGCTATCCCATATATGGGCATTCAACCTTTTGACTCGTAAATAAACACACGTTCTTTTGTGGAGATATATGTATCTCTATAAACCGTTTCCAGGGTTTGATTTAAACAAATAACTACGTATATAATCTTAAATTTATCATATTTAATACGATTATTTATGTTACAATTTGTACATTTAGGTTTCGAGTAGACGAACGCAAACCAACTCGCTGCCAATATTTAAATGAGTATTGCAAAAGACAACAGTTTGCTATGGATATCTGATAATTTTGTTTCAACGGCATTGAGAAATAATTATAAAACAATAGTCTAGTTAGTTTGATGGACACATGTTTTAAATGAAGATATTATTCCCCAAATAGTTTAATGTGTTAACACAATTCTGTCTTCATGATGATAATTTCATAGCGCAGTGGCTATAACATCGGACTCAAGAAACTTGGAGTTAAATTCTTGTGTCGCTGTTTTGAATCTGGGCATTCACTCTAGTCACTCTACTTAGCTGAATTTCACTCATGTGTGACAGTGGGTGTATAGTGTGCGCAATAATACCTACAAGGCTGAATGCTTCCTATATAAGTCAGGATGTTCAACTGAACACATTACACCATAATTTTATTGAGCATAATACGTTTGGATGTCACGTTTCAAACATTCTGAAACATACAAGAAATATATGGACCTCAAAGTTCAGACAGACTTGTTTCGAAAAAGTTCTTTTTGCAAAAGTAACAAAAAATGACATGATGAAATATATTATTTATATATATATATATATATATATATATATATATATATATATATTAATATATATATATATATATTATGATATCATTTAACATATATATATATATATATATATATATATATATATATATATATATATATATATATATATATATATATATATATATATATATAATAACTAGAAGTATATCAACATGATTTACAGATTTATAGATTATACTGATATATATATATATATATATATATATATATATATATTCATATATATAAATATATATATATATATATATATACATATATATAATATGTGTGTAATATATATATATATATATATATATATATATATATATATATATAATCGTATTAAATTTGATAAACTGAATGAAGACTACGACATGCAAGCCAAACAACATACATGCTTTAGTAATCTACAGATGATAATAATTGTTGTATCGGGACACGAATTGTAGACATTTCTATGTCACAACACGGGGGTTTATTCACAGGTCAAGACGGCAATGACAAAGCGATGCCCATATATGGGAAGTCCACTCGGTTTAGGTGTTGATTTTCGCGTCCCGGCCATGTGTTGTCATTACTGTGTTCACTGACTCAACAGTTGTCGCTTGTGGCACTGTCGTGTAACATGTTTGCACAAAGGACACGTTGCACTGTGATATCGGCACCATACAAGGACGGCGTAAATTGATTAGATAACACAGTAGTATTAGTACGAAATATACCGTGGGTTGGGAGATGATACATAAGAAACCTATTACATTAGCGGGCAACAAGATCATTTTTCAAAAATAATTCAGGGGATCGGGAAACAAAATATTCAGCGTGTCTGGAAGGATATTAAAATGGTGTATAAAGCTAAATGTCATCAGTACTGGAAGTTCAATCAAAATAAAGTGTCGAAATAAAGTCTCCAACAGTAAACGGAGTATGAAAACAGAATAATTACAGATGACATGAAATGTTTTTTAAGCGTGGCGTGGAGTTTCAAACACACATGAATGTGAAACTATCGGGTTCGTAAGTAACAATACAGAATACAAAGTGTATTTTGCCGAAGTGTTTGTATAGGTAGATTACACTCACTGACTTAGATATGAAATAGGCCGCTTTGGAGAAACAAATCATACAAGAAACGTTTTTATTTTTAAAATAGTGCTGCCAAAATCATTCATTTATAAACAAATAATTAGGATTGGAGAACTAAAAGTCTAGAATATAAATATACACAGGAAAGTGGCTTTATAACACCACTGGTGTGTTCTCATTAGGAGACGGATGTTGCCTGTGTCAGTTGCGCTGGGCCACAGTTCGGCTTAACGATGCACGGGTCCGCTGTACGTGTCAATAACGAGTCAGTAAATATGGTGAACACGTGTAACTTTAGTTAGCTTTTTTATCATTTCAGCGTGACAATTTCCTATTGGGAACACCGTATTGGATACATCATATGCAACTTGGCGGGTGTCAACATATTTATTCTAGTATCGCGAATTGTACACTGAATCGAAGAAATTAAAAGCTTAGCTGCCTGTCGGAGAATATGGAATGATTACCATAATGATTACTGGTTTTTTCTCACATGGAAGGCGGAGGAACGAAAGTTCCGATTTTGTGTATGTTTAAAACACGTGAAGAATATGCTCATTGCATCAACGCGAGATGGGCTGTTTGACCAGAAACACAAAGATGTCACCCGGTGATAAGAAAGTGGTCCCACGGCTCCACTGCGCAAGTGCCGAAAGAAATGTTTCGCTAGAATATAACTAAAAATACCCAGGGCAGAAGCCGTAACTCAAGAAAGGGTAGAAATAAAATGACTGCTTCGAATCACAATTAACGACAAAGCAAGAAACCGCAGAAACACGAAGCGCTTGCCCAATCCGTGCGCACCGGCCCACATATGTATGGTCGTCTAAAGGATAGCTGCATATCGATGTCGGAGTCTCCGTCTACAACGGTCTTCGGAGCATCGAAATATAAACCATATTCGGAGGTAATTCGGTGTCATGCAACGCGACTCGCCAGTGGCAATCTGACAGCGTGAAGCCAACACAATAGGCGTGATTGGGAAATAGTTACTGTCTGAAATACGACTCTCGTACTGTTGTCAATGGCTGACTGAGTTCGTGACTAGCAGGCAATTAATAATATCATATACACTGGTGTGGAGCGGAGACTGAGCTCGATATATGTCGGTCTGGCCTTGGGGCGAACTATGGCGCCGGTGAACGATCAGACTTCTATGGTGTTTACGCGTTGCCTTTGTAGCGCACGCTCAGCCGGTCTCCAAGCCAAACATCTTAAGGAGATCCATGTCATTGCGTCAGCGTGCGTACGTGTCAACGTGGCGTGTTTGTCCCCTTGAGCTGGCGTGTGCATGTCCGTGTGTTGGTAGAATCCACGTGTTTCGTTGCATTCATCCAACACACATGTTCAATCAGAGAACAGTTTGAAATGATCACGTTATAATGTCACTCCCCGTAGACATAAATGACTGTGTTGATCTGTACACTTGGTGCATCACGACGAATCAACTGTTTACAAAATGTGCCATAAACGTACACACACGCACACAGACACGTGTACAAACTACTCGCAAATGCATATATGGGGACATGCGCGCACACACATGCATGTGCATTCTCAAGCGCATGCACACATACACACACGCACTCACACCGGCGCTACACCTCCACAATTTGCAATTGGGAGTGGGTAGTTTCTGGATCTATCGGGGGCCACATTTGACTTCCCGGTTTGGGTATGGGTTAGGGTAAGCACACAGCGCTCTGCCTCTATGTTTGCCTGTGACTACGTATATATGTATTTCTCTCTGTCGCTGTCGCTGTCGCTGTCGCTGTCGCTGTCGCTGTCGCTGTCTCTGTCGCTGTCTCTGTCTCTGTCTCTGTCTCTGTCTCTGTCGCTGTCTCTGTCTCTGTCTCTGTCGCTGTCGCTGTCTCTGTCTCTGTCTCTGTCTCTGTCTCTGTCTCTGTCTCTGTCTCTGTCTCTGTCTCTGTCCTGTCTCTGTCTCTGTCTCTGTCTCTGTCTCTGTCTCTGTCTCTGTCTCTGTCTCTGTCTCTGTCTCTGTCTCTGTCTCTGTCTCTGTCTCTGTCTCTGTCTCTGTCTCTGTCTCTGTCTCTGTCTCTGTCTCTGTCTCTGTCTCTGTCTCTGTCTCTGTCTCTGTCTCTGTCTCTGTCTTTGTGTCGTTATATCTTTCTGTCGTTCTGTCATTCTGTCGTTCTGTAGTTCTGTAGTTCTGTCGTTCTGTCGTTCTGTCGTTCTGCCGTTCTGCCGTTCTGCCGTTCTGCCGTTCTGCCGTTCTGCCGTTCTGCCGTTCTGCCGTTCTGCCGTTCTGCCGTTCTGTCGTTCTGTCGTTCTGTCGTTCTGTCGTTCTGTCGTTCTGTCGTTCTGTCGTTCTGCCGTTCTGTCGTTCTGTCGTTCTGTCGTTCTGTCGTTCTGTCGTTCTGTCGTTCTGTCTGTATGCATGTCTGTCTGTCCGTCTGTCTGTCAGCCTGCCTGCTTGCCTGCCTGCTTGTCTGTCTGTTTGTCTGTCTCCCTGTGTCTCTGTCTGCCTGTCTTTCTTCCTCTCTTCCTCGCTTCCTCTCTTCCTCTATCTATCTTCCTCTCTCTCTCTCTCTCACTCTCTCTCTCTCTATCTATGTATCTATCTATCTATCTCTCTATCTATCTATCTATCTATCTATCTATCTATCTATCTATCTATCTATCTAT
>JAODUO010000655.1:175000-177500 GCA_025642075.2 Ridgeia piscesae | reverse complement strand
TATGTATTTTGTGTGTGTGTTGTGTGTGTTGTGTGTGTGTGTGTGTGTGTGTGTGTGTATGTATGTATGTATGTATGTATGTATGTATGTATGTATGTATGTATGTATGTATGTATGTATGTATGTATGTATGTATGTATGTATGTATGTATGTATGTATGTATGTATGTATGTATGTATGTATGTATGTATGTACGTACATATGTACATATGTATATATATATATATATATATATATATATATATATATATATATTTTTCATACTATGTACTGATTTGTACATTTGGAGGATGCATAGGCATGGTCCACTTTAAAGAGAAACATACTGTACTTTACAACGATGTTGTAATTTCATTTCAAAATTTCATATATTCCAGATCATGTACAAAACGCAAATTTCCAATGAGAGACGTTACACAAACACTTCATCAAGGACAGGACAAAGACTTACCTAAAATCGCAAATCCAGTCCCCTTTTTCATTGCCTGAGCAGCCGTGAGTCCAGCGCTAGACGACATCAACCGTTCTGCGTCTACACCGGATTAGGACAATCTCAAAACTGGATGTCTCTCGACAGAGGAAAGGATGATTGGCCTAACACGCCGATTCGTCATCGTTTTCATAAAAACGTGCGACTTTCGCAGGTAGGCGTGCGTCCGGTCGCAGGTTTCTGGTGTCGTGAGCGTTCGTGCGCGGCGTTATATAGCGCACTAATGGTCGCATACAATATTAATATTCTAAGTCAATATCGGTAACATCGACTTCGGTGTTCAACCATTAGTCCCCGCGCATATTGTCCCCGAGCGCACGACTGTAACTGCATTTGCCGCGCGGCGAAACCCTCGGACCGGCGGTGACGTCGCACTCGCTATTACGACGGAAGAGACGCAAACCTATTGTCGGCGAAAGTCGGCCTCGCGATTGGCGATCCTTGAACGACGACAACCGCGTCTAGATCATTGGTTCGTTCACACACAATGCCACGGACGAACCAATGAGTGGCTGCGTGCGTGCGTGCGTTCGTGCGCGTGCGTGCGTGCGTATGCTCGCGTCTATGCGTTAGCGCGCGTGTGTCTAGTGCCGTGAGCGTTTACTACAACACCCGCGACTACATTTCTGCCTAAGTTTTATTATCGGGTAATACTGGTTATACTAGTTTCATAACAGGGGACGTTTATATATGTAAAACGTCACATCGTGGGCTAATACATTTTCCTTCGCTCCGTTTCGAGGTTCTAAAAATTCAGTAGTTAATAACATACACTAGTATACTATTGCACTATTATAGGAGCCATCGACTGTACACAGCAGGTTGTGAACTTATAATAACACCAGTAGCGTGCTGTATCATCATAACATGTATTATATTTTAATGTGTATTATTAAACAAATACGCCCGAAAATGTACGATCATTTTTGCCATGCAATAATCGGTAATCTAATCTGACGTGTATCTACTATCGGAATATTCAACTGATGAACCTACTAATTAAGAATTTGCCGATGTTTGCCCGCGCCGATTTCCGTCCCCTCAATACGACGCGGATTGCAATAATTTACTTACAATATTACCTGCTTTAGAAATATAATAGTTACAACAGTCGCAAAGACAACGAATACAACCACCTAAACATAAGTACCATAGCCATACACACGCACACGCACACGCACACGCACACGCACACGCACACGCACACGCACACGCACACGCACACGCACACGCACACGCACACGCACACGCACACGCACACGCACACGCACACGCACACGCACACGCACACGCACACGCACACGCACACGCACACGCACACGCACACGCACACGCACACGACACCACACGCACACGCACACGCACACGCACACGCACACGCACACGCACACGCACACGCACACGCACACGCACACGCACACGCACACGCACACGCACACGCACACGACCGCAGCCGCAAGCACCGCGCCGCACACGCCACGCCAATACGACGCGGACTGCAATAACACACAATACGCTAGAACACGCAGACACGCACACAACATACACACGCACACGCACACGCACACGCACACGCACACGCACACGCACACGCACACGCACACGCACACGCACACGCACACGCACACGCACACGCACACGCACACGCACACGCACACGCACACGCACACGCACACGCACACGCACACGCACACGCACACGCACACGCACACGCACACGCACACGCACACGCACACGCACACGCACACGCACACGCACACGCACACGCACACGCACACACGCAACACCGACACGACACGAACACGAACACGAACACGAACACGAACACGAACACGAACACGAACACGAACACGAACACAACACACACAACACACAACAACACACACACACACACACACACACACACACACACACACACACACACACACACACACACACACAAAACATACACACTCGCAATGGAATAAAATATCACGTAAACGATTTTAATAAATGAAACAGTATGTATA
>JAODUO010000655.1:155000-165000 GCA_025642075.2 Ridgeia piscesae | reverse complement strand
CGTCAATATCACATTTAATTTACTTTTAAACCCTCAAGTTCATCTCTGTACAACAACGCACAACTTATGCGTGTGTAGTAGGTCATATATTTTATTTGTATTATTATGTTTATATCTAAGTTACGTCTGATATGTTGTCGAGGGTCTACTTTTGATTTTCGAGTATAAATAAAGTTATTATTATTACTAAGGTTTGACATGGTAGCAGGATGTATCGGACCTGCATGCTGCGGAACTAGGCCATCACAATGCTAAGCAATTCAATGTTGCCAAACCGGTTTAAACCAGTGTCTATAACATTGTTTACCCAGCAACATAAGCTTTCAAGAAATATATCCTAATGTCAAAGAATAATAGTCTTGATTCGTTTTATGTATGGATTTCTTGTCCACTGCACGGTGCACCACAATGCTGTTCACATTTCTGCTCGTTTCCTCCTGTTTATTTTGTGTTTGTGATTATGGGTGACATGAAATTAAATATACTATTGCTAAAACGGTATAGTCTCCTCGACTGTTTCGTCGGTTGAGACTAACATAACAACATAACTTGCTAACCATTTCAAACTATAATCCACATAGTCTGAGCAACAAACATCCCTGTTTACAAAACATCCCTGAAATGCTCTTTGTCAAAGATGCTAATATAATTATAATCAAAGGGGCAAGTCAGTTTCAACGTAACAAATGATGGGTCTCATTACTGTTGCTGCCTGTGACTTCCCCTCTATCTGCAAATCACAGGAATGTCACTTGATATCAATATGTTTACAACCATGATCAGAGACGAATCACAACCTGCTGGACAGCATTCAACAAGTACTGCGATGTCTTCTAGCGTAACGTTAGAACCTCTTCGAGTAGACAAATCTACAACTCATGCGTAGTCTACTTCCGGTATTGACGTACGGTGCCAAAACATGGCCAGCAAAGAATAAACAAGCGGCCGCACACAAGAGATGGAAAGACGTCTGGTCAACATAACATACCGGCCGGAAGTGAAACAAGAAACATCCGGTGATAAAGAAGAAAAAGGTCACCGAGATGAACGAGACCGGCGAGACAATGGAGAGACGAACTAGATGACTATTGGAAGGGTACAATCTGGCAGAGGATAACGCTAGACAGGCAGGTATGGAAACGGGAAAATGAGGCCTTCGCCCAACCACGAGACACAGGGATGATGGCACACGACACTAATTATGTAATCAATAACTGTTTTTAGAAACTTGTCGTTGAAGAAGTGTGCATTTAATTATAATGCTCTAAAAGTAGCTATAAAACAGTGTCCATGTTTGCTAAACAATTGTTTTATTTGTGACGTCAGCAAAACGTGCAATATATTGGCGTACACTCTCATGATGCGTTAAATAACATTAGTCCGCATTCACGTTATAATGCGCGTTTCTTTTGTGAATATGTTGTTACAAATTATAATATAAGTATATTTAATTACTACCAACAATCAGTTATTGGGACATTACTTGTGTGTATCCTAATGACGTAGTCAAAGCTGGACATTAGAAGAATATTGCATAAAGCGTTTTAAGCATTCCTAAAGACAATGTGCAGTGATTTCGGGCCTTTCTGTGTGTGTGCTTTACGTGGTTCTGCAGTCGTACATATGCGCATGGAAACTATATAAATTCCTAAGTGGTATATGTGATTGCCTTAAGCGACATGATCCGTTCGCGGCTTTTTATTGTTATTGCAAAATCATGTTATACGGTATAAATTATACCTATTATAGCGTAAAGAGAGTCAAACTATGTTTTCGTGTATCATTTAGGGGTTGAAAATAGACGCAGTAAGGGCGCTTAACTCTGTGTACACATCGACCACGAGGCGTTTTCGAAACCGTTGTAGGCGTGGCTAAAAGCCCAGAAGGAAATGCATGATCACGCGATGCAGTATCACGTGAACACAAGTTGACGTCACTAACGCCACACCCAGCCAGGTGCACGGCTCCCAGTTGATAAAGGTCAAAGGGTGGGTGTTACTCACGGCGATTTGAGTGACAGCGTCGGGATTCTTATAAACATCGACGTTTAACATTACGAAGTCAGTTCTGTTTCGATAAAACGAACGAACGAACGAACGAACGAACGAACGAACGACGACGAGCGAGCGAGCGAGCGAGCGAGCGAACGAACGAACGACGACGAACGCGAACGAACGAAGCGAACGAACGAACGAACGAACGAACGAACGAACGAACGAACGAACGAACGAACGAACGAACGAACGAACGAACGAACGAACGAACGAACGAACGAACGAACGAACGACGACGACGAGCGACGAACGAAGCGAGCGAACGGAACGAACGAACGAACGAACGAACGAACGAACGAACGAACGAACGAACGAACGAACGAACGAACGAACGAACGAACGAACGAACGGAACGAACGAACGAACGAACGAACGAACGAACGAACGAACGAACGAACGAACGAACGAACGAACGAACGAACGAACGAACGAACGAACGAACGAACGAACGAACGAACGAACGAACGAACGAACGAACGAACGAACGAACGAACGAACGAACGAACGAACGAACGAACGAACGAACGAACGAACGAACGAACGAACGAACGAACGAACGAACGAACGAACGAACGAACGAACGAACGAACGAACGAACGAACGAACGAACGAACGAACGAACGAACGAACGAACGAACGAACGAACGAACGAACGAACGAACGAACGAACGAACGAACGAACGAACGAACGAACGAACGAACGAACGAACGAACGAACGAACGAACGAACGAACGAACGAACGAACGAACGAACGAACGAACGAACGAACGAACGAACGAACGAACGAACGAACGAACGAACGAACGAACGAACGAACGAACGAACGAACGAACGAAGAACGAACGAACGAACGAACGAACGAACGAACGAACGAACGAACGAACGAACGAACGAACGAACGAACGAACGAACGAACGAACGAACGAACGAACGAACGAACGAACGAACGAACGAACGAACGAACGAACGAACGAACGAACGAACGAACGAACGAACGAACGAACGAACGAACGAACGAACGAACAGAACGAACGAACGAACGAACGAACGAACGAACGAACGAACGAACGAACGAACGAACGAACGAACGAACGAACGAACGAACGAACGAACGAACGAACGAACGAACGAACGAACGAACGAACGAACGAACGAACGAACGAACGAACGAACGAACGAACGAACGAACGAACGAACGAACGAACGAACGAACGAACGAACGAACGAACGAACGAACGAACGAACGAACGAACGAACGAACGAACGAACGAACGAACGAACGAACGAACGAACGAACGAACGAACGAACGAACGAACGAACGAACGAACGAACGAACGAACGAACGAACGAACGAACGAACGAACGAACGAACGAACGAACGAACGAACGAACGAACGAACGAACGAACGAACGAACGAACGAACGAACGAACGAACGAACGAACGAACGAACGAACGAACGAACGAACGAACGAACGAACGAACGAACGAACGAACGAACGAACGAACGAACGAACGAACGAACGAACGAACGAACGAACGAACGAACGAACGAACGAACGAACGAACGAACGAACGAACGAACGAACGAACGAACGAACGAACGAACGAACGAACGAACGAACGAACGAACGAACGAACGAACGAACGAACGAACGAACGAACGAACGAACGAACGAACGAACGAACGAACGAACGAACGAACGAACGAAGCGAACGAACGAACGAACGAACGAACGAACGAACGAAACGAACGAACGAGACGCACGAACGAACGAACGAACGAACGAACGAACGAACGAACGAACGAACGAACGAACGAACGAACGAACGAACGAACGAACGAACGAACGAACGAACGAACGAACGAACGAACGAACGAACGAACGAACGAACGAACGAACGAACGAACGAACGAACGAACGAACGAACGAAAACGAACGAACATGGCAACGAACGAACGAACGAACGAACGAACGAACGAACGAACGAACGAACGAACGAACGAACGAACGAACGAACGAACGAACGAACGAACGAACGAACGAACGAACGAACGAACGAACGAACGAACGAACGAACGAACGAACGAACGAACGAACGAACGAACGAACGAACGAACGAACGAACGAACGAACGAACGAACGAACGAACGAACGAACGAACGAACGAACGAACGAACGAACGAACGAACGAACGAACGAACGAACGAACGAACGAACGAACGAACGAACGAACGAACGAACGAACGAACGAACGAACGAACGAACGAACGAACGAACGAACGAACGAACGAACGAACGAACGAACGAACGAACGAACGAACGAACGAACGACTTAGAGAATGCCATGGTCATACTCCATTTACATAAAAAGACACATCGATGGCGCCGTCGAACCTGACCTGGACGCGACGTTGCCTGCACATTCATAATGCACCGGCCAGTCACGAAGCCGCGCGTTTGTGATACGTGTATTTAGTATAATGTTGCCTCACCTGGTGTCTATATCTGTGCGATCACCGTGTGTGTTGTTAGTACTTAGCAGATTGTTTCAATGTCACTAATGATACCGCGGTGTGTGTGTCGTGTAACGCCCTCCACCTATCTCTCTGACGTGTCATGTCTGACACAGCAACGACGCATGCGACTCGGCTATTTTAGCAATATTGCAGGTCAAAGCACGAACATCACTTGAACATTTATCAAAGCAACACGCCATGTCCACTGACAATGACGCAGAGATATGCCTTGAAAGTGGGGTGGGGGCCAATCAGTTAACCTAATTGTAGCTCGTCACGCATGGGTGGGTCGAGCATCGGCGCGCTCTCGCGTAATGTTGGCATCGAAGCTAACTATTCTGTCGTATGCTGTTTGTCCTTGTGTCAGCCAAACTGTTGAATGATTCAAACACGACACATATTGCGGAATCAAACACGTTAAAGGGATTCTTTTAAATTGTTAATCTCTTTGTAAGGTATGCACTTATTATTTAATCCTCTTAGCATAATTATTTCATATAATTATATGGCTACATTTCATTACACATGTGTTTTTCGCTCACGTGGCAGTAAGCTCAGTATGATTCACATGAACACACTTATATATCGGCTTGTTGCGCAGATAACACTCACGTTCTGCACTGATTGCCAAGACAAAACTAGCAGAGAAAGTGCTTATGCGAAATTATCGTGTCTTGATACAGAATACAGCGCTTTAAAAGAATATATTGAATCAAAACATGCCGTTATTATAAAAATCATTATAATTTGTTTTTCTAACTATGTATACATTGTTTTTTAACAATGTGTAAATTATTTCTTTCAATTCGAGTCTATGAGTGGTAAACCGAATCTTTTAACGGAAATACTCACAAATAACGACTGTGAAATGAAGTCGCGCTAAAACATTTCCATTGTACCATGCGAGAAGTAAAGGGTCAGGAAGATGCCTTGGTTCTGCACTGTGTAGGCCTACACAAACAGGCTACACACAATACACCCCATGGCTTAGCAAAGTCGCCTCTAATGACCGATCAATTTTGATTCCGTATCAAAGGGTCTACAGTTACTATTTGATATTTGCATATCGTTATACAATAGCTCTACATGCCCTTTAAGCAATACATGTCCTTTACCGTGTTACGTTGTTAGAACGCAATACGCCTTCATCTTGAAAGAACCTTACACTGATCTCCAACTATATCACAGTAGTAACCATGCCGACGGCAGAATAGATAAGAAAGATATCGTTACTCATATATTTCTGGTTTTTTTTACATATATAAGGTACACAAGTCTATTATATGGCAAATTTACATTAGAATTGTACATGTACATTCACAATAAAATCAACAATTCCACACAATATCATAATATTATAATGAAATCTTATTGAAATGATCATTGGAAAAAATTACGTAGTAAATTTAAAACATGTACATTAAAATACACTTAACATAAAAATATTCTAAACTAAGTTAAAAGGATAGTAAAATTAAATTGTCTGATAAAATACTTGTTAATTATTAGTAATTTTGACATTGTTCCAAACACCATGAAAATGTATTTTGATAGCGCTTTGTGTTCGTCCTAGGAATTGGTGTAAGTTATTGCACGACCTTACGGTACACGGAACATTTCGACCATTTCTATTAATAAATCATGTACACTCTCTTTCTTGTTTTTGAAACAATTCCATCTACTTGTGCATTCCAACTTAAGTCAGATGCTATAATTACACCGATAACCTTTGCTTGAGATACTCTATCAATATTATTTCCATTTATACAAATATTTGGCAGATAATCTACATAATATTATGTTCTGTCTTTACGAAACATATAACCATTTCTCTGGTCATACTCATAGAAAAACTCAGTTTGTGTTCGCTATCAACAATCGTTTATAAACCTTGGTTATATGAAGTTGGAATATATTAGGAATCCTCCTAAGTCAAAGATAATTGCGCAACTGTTACGAAGAACCACTTATAAATTCATAAATCCTGTACCATGTAATACCTATTGCCTTGTTACACGAAACAACATAGAACGCATCACGATAGAGTGGTTAATGATGCCAACAGTGGCAACCCGCATATTAATTATAAGTGTTATGTTTGACCAATAAACTAAGCCAACCAACAAATAACGCAAACGTCGTTTTTGTATCGACCGAGCCATTCCAGAACAGTCCGATAGCGCACTTCAACATGAATCACTGAAGCCGTGTAGACAGCACCCGCGTCTAATGACAACCTCTGAAAAGTCAATGACTAAGAGAGACGAGAGATGGAGACTATTTAACTAACGACATTAAGACTCTTAAACTTTATTTTGCTGTTTAAAATTGATGTTGCTCCTTACCAGTTACCTTAAATGAAAACTGACAAAACCAGAATGCGTGAGCGGGACTTTGTCACTGCATGGTGTCAACGAAATATTGTCATCGGGATTACGGCAATGGATAGTTGCGCTTTCAATGAACTAATTGTTTAATGATGAATGTTCTTGATCTTAGTGAAACGATCCCCTGTAGCGCATTTCGCTAACACTATGAAGTGTTCATCAATATGATTTTGCTCTTTAAAAACGAATTTTTTTCCGTAACATGGACTTTAATAAGAACAGCATGTCGAAACCATGAGGTGTCAGCGAAAAATCGTCACTGTTGTGTCGTAGAAATACTGTTCTCAGTAACAGTTATCGTTTGGCATTTTGAAAAAGCACCATTAATTAAAAAAAATGTGTTTATGATTAATTTTCCTTTAAGAAGTTATTATCTCGGTCAAAATGTCCCCTATTTCGGTAAGCAGGACACACGAAGACCCTAGGTGGTCGTAAAACACGCAGACCATTCGCGCAGTCACATCATCGTACGATAGCTTACCTAACAGGGCCCTCTGTGACGTCAACAATGAACTATAGTTACGAAAAGTCGAACTAAAATTAGTAGTCAAGTCCCTCCCGTGCAATCTACTACTCGGCTCAAAGCTCGTTTGAAGGGACCTGTTTTTCTCGTGCGTTATTTCTGCTTCAAAGAAGATATTTCGATCAGTGAATAATTACGTCGCGGCGCTATAAACATCCGGGAACTCTCCAGGGCTACCGTGTTGATCAGATAGGTACGCACGACATATTGGATGGTATCGTCTGTGAAATGTGATTAATGTGAACACCTTTACTGAGGAACCCTCGCAAATGAGCATGAACATTTTTTTTTATTACTGCTTGACATAACTATTTTCGCCCATTATACAGGCATATATACATACGTACGTACAATTTACGTTTTATTGTTTGTATAACCGCAAAACCACAACAATCGACATTATGTTCGTGTGATTTACGATGAATGCCAATCTAAAATGCATAATTGTCTATCTGTTCGGCGCAAGATTGACGACTATCGTTTTGTCGATATGCGTGGTATGAAACTGCGGCGTATCTCAAAGAGCGAAGATGGCTGTTAATTACTCGACGGAAGCAGCAAGTGCTAACCGCGCGTGTTAACTGTTTCTTATGAGAACATTGTCTCCGTCAGCCGCAAAGGTTAAACATGTCAGTTTGTCACATTTGAAGAAGCGTGCCATCTGCGACATACATTGGTACAATTAAATGAGATCAACTGATTGCTTCGGCCGGTAGCGACCTTCTAATTTCCGTCGACCACATTAGTTTTTGCGTGTTTACATTAAGTACGCACAATTGCGCAGTTGTGTATAACCGACATTTATTTGTGAAAGTCAACTATTTTCTCTGCCGTTTCTATTTCGTATTTACGTTTATTAAATACGCTTACTTATAATGATATCGTACACAATTTCAACGGAGAATATCGTGATATTATTTATTGTGATGTAGTTGTCTTAAAAATGTTATCAGACACAGTTTCATATGCAAATATAATACCCGTGTTGGGCTTTCTTTCCGGCTAAAGGTCATTGTCTGCTGTGTCATTTTATACGTAAATGTATTTTTCGCCTGATTTGGCAATATTCTTTTTTCATGACGTTGTCACAAAGATGCTCAATTGGTGCCATTAAATATTCGTTTCTTGTAGTTAATTAATCGCAGTGTTCCACACAGTCTTTGCACAGTGCACGACATGTTTTGTCAATATGTCTGCGTGTCTGACTCCTGTTTTTGTTCAACTGATTCGGAAATTTGGCATATGCCAACATATCGAAAAATCCTTCAACTAGTGCGTGCTTTGCACACAGCGGATGAAGCGTTTGTTTCTTACCTGTGACGAAAACACCAACATAGCATTCGCTATTACACTGAAATCCCACCCCGTCCCATATTAATAGTTGCCCTCATATCTCCTTCTGCCGCCTATTTACACATATGGGCGAATACGCACTCGCGTATACATACATACCAACACGCACGCACATATATATGTGTATCTGTCTGTCTGTCTGTCTGTCTGTCTGCCTGCCTGCCTGCCTGCCTGCCTGCCTGCCTGCCTGCCTGCTGCCTGTCTGTCTGTCTGCATGCCTGCCTGCCTGCCTGCCTGCCTGCCTGCCTGCCTGCCTGCCTGCCTGCCTGCCTGCCTGCCTGCCTGCCTGCCTGCCTGCCTGCCTGCCTGCCTGCCTGCCTGCCTGCCTGCCTGCCTGCCTGCCTGCCTGCCTGCCTGCCTGCCTGCCTGCCTGCCTGCCTGCCTGCCTGCCTGCCTGCCTGCCTGCCTGCCTGCCTGCCTGCCTGCCTGCCTGTCTGTCTGTCTGTCTGTCTGTCTGTCTGTCTGTCTGTCTGTCTGTCTGTCTGTCTGTCTGTCTGTCTGTCTGTCTGTCTGTCTGTCTGTCTGTCTGTCTGTCTGTTTCGTAGATGTTGAAATCTAAAAATTCTTGCTAGGATGGAGAACGAAGAGGGGCTAATATTTCAAACGGTTGTGGGCGGATTCTGCCAGCCGTTAACGTTCTATTGCGTCACGCGCAATTTTAAAACGTCTTAGCGCGGTAGACTGCCATTTCCGGTTCCGAGATCTAACCCTGTTAACATATGTATTGAGGGCGGTTGAGACGAGAGCTCCGGGAGCACTATTTCCAAACGCTTCAGGCGGTGACTATTGAACGAAAATGATTATCAATTAATCACCATATCAGTAAACATGTTGCCACGTGATCCTGCAGAAATCACGTCGTCAACGTAATAGGACCTCTTGGTTTCACGTTCGTTCATTAAGAAAATATTACAACATTGGAACGGAACGTCGGCAACATTATCGAATAACACTTCAAATGGAACACATCAGGCGTATAATTATGTAAACAACGAATCCTTTCAACTGCACCTGCCCGTTGGCGGCACAGACAGCATACAGAGCAACGCCGACAAAATCGAACCGTTACATTAAAAACGAGCGATGTCATTTCGTACCTGTGTTGGAACGGAACAGATTCTTTGGTATACATGAATACACCTCAAGTGCTGAATTATGGTC
>JAODUO010000655.1:145000-147500 GCA_025642075.2 Ridgeia piscesae | reverse complement strand
TAAGTAAGCAACTAAGTAAGCAAGTATTTATGGGAAATGGGTGTACTTAGTTCAAGTATCCTCTATTTAGGATTTTTGGAACATGAACAATGACCCTAATGCACTGGCAGCGGAGTATAGGTGGCGGATGTGAACTCTAAGTTCATGATGACTGATCAGTCAGTGTAATCCTTTCCGATATAGGGTATACCTGTAAAAAAGACGGGGCTTATATGAGTAGCCTAAAAGTGAATAACATATATATTGAACAAGTAAGTAAGTAAGTAAGTAATTAAGTAAGTAAGTGAGTAAGTAAGTAAGTAAGTACGCAAGTAAGTAAAAGTTTTGTGTGTGATGGCAACCATGTCACGTGGTATGTCGTCATGTTCAATGGGCCATGCTCACCCAACACACTCTCACATGCATGCATGCATGTACATACATACATACATACATACATACATACATACATACATACATACATACATACATACATACATACATACATACATACATACATACATACATACATACATACATACATACATACATACATACATACATACATACATACATACATACATACATACATACATACATACATACATACATACATACATACATACATACATACATATATACATACATACATACATACATACATACTACATTACATACATACATGTACATATATATACATAATAAAAGTTATATAATAAATAATATAATACAAATATAATTAGTACAATAATAATAATAAATAGTTATATAATAAATTAGTAATATAAATATAATTATATATATATATATATATATATATATATTATATATATGCTATCTGATATATGCATGTGTATATAATTATAACTGTTTTTATTAAAATAAAGTACATTAATAATAAATATATGTAATAATAAATTAATGATAACATTATAAACAATATAAATAAGTAAAATACGTATTAGGTATTCGTCCTATGTTTAAATGAAACAAACGTTGACTGTAAAATATATAAAATTAATTTAGACAGTTTACCATTTTAGTTTGTTGTTAAATATATTCAGGTGACACTGTTTCATATTCTATAATAATTTTTAAACATCGTTATGGTTATAGTTAAATCTAAAATTATAATGACATAAGATTATGTGCACTTTGGGGATATCCCAAAAGGCACGGCTAAACAGCAGTCCACATTCGACCGGCAAACTGCTCAAACTCATCCACTTCTACACAACCATAATAGAAATAACAACAATACAAATCTTAATGTCTGAGATAAAATCTTAACTATAATTACCACTACCACCACCATACAAAATTGAAATAATGTAAACAATCTACTAGCAAAATGCAAACAATCACACAGGCATATCTATCAGGATACATTCATATTAAAAACACAACTAAATATTCCATTGTGTGTGTGTGTTTCTGTGTGTTTTGTGCATGTGCGCGTGTGCGCGTGTGCGCGTGTGCGCGTGTGCGCGTGTGCGCGTGTGCGCGTGTGCGCGTGTGCGCGTGTGCGCGTGTGCGCGTGTGCGCGTGTGCGCGTGTGCGCGTGTGCGCGTGTGCGCGTGTGCGCGTGTGCGCGTGTGCGCGTGTGCGCGTGTGCGCGTGTGCGCGTGTGCGCGTGTGAGCGTGTGCGCGTGTGTGCGTGTGCGCGTGTGCGCGTGTGCGCGTTTGTGCGCGCGTGTGTGTATGTATGCGTATGTATGTATGCGTATGTATGTATGTATGTATGTATGTATGTATGTATGTATGTATGTATGTATGTATGTATGTATGTATGTATGTATGATGTATGTATGTATGCATGCATGCATGCATGCATGCATGCATGCATGCATGCATGTATGTATGTATGTATGTATGTATGTATGTCATGTATGCATGTATGTATGTATGTATGTATGTATGTATGTATGTATGTATGTATGAATGTATGTATATGTATGTATGTATGTATATGTATGTATGAATGTATGTATGTATGTATGTATGTATGTATGTATGAATGTATGTATGTATGTATGTATGTATGTATGTATGTATGTATGTATGTATGTATGTATGCAAGCATGCATGCATGTATGCCTGCATGTATGCATATATGTATGCACGTATGTATGTATTCATACATATATATGTGTATGTACGTATGCACGTATGTATGTTTGTATGTATGCATGTACGCAAACATGTACATACCGTGTACATTGGTTGATGACATTAAACAGGTGCCTCTAAATTGACATAACCTATCGGAACCAGTGCAATGCGGCCATTGGAGGCAGGGTTTTGACTACGGGACTTTCTTCTTCTTGATGCATGCCAAGCAGCAGCACATTCTGGGGTCTACGTCAGTGCAGGTGGCGTTGTTGTCCAGCACTGAACCATCCCACCGCCCCATCTGCACTTTGCACTACAGACCAGTAGGGCAAACACGTCTGTGTCTTCGCCAAAACACGGATCTGTGCTAGAGTAGGCAGCGTCAGTGACATAGTTTCCAAACCTTACG